>JAOANR010000012.1:13138359-13197213 GCA_030278955.1 Hygrophila difformis | reverse complement strand
TGCTACTGACCCACAGCCACAGCCCAATGAATATTTTAAACTATTAATAACACAAGTTCGGTATGTGTGAATAGTAATACATTTTAACTTATATAACTAGGAAAAAAGGCTTAAAAGGTCCATTATCTTTTCAAAAAAGTCAAATCCATCCTTTTTAAATTTTATTACCAAATTAGTCCTCTACAAATACTAATTATGTCCAGATCAGTCCATTGTTTACTAATTATGTCCTAATTGCTGACGTGGCAAGGGTTTAAATTTAAATCAGACACGTGGGAGTAATATTAGTTATTTTTCTTTTATCTTTTACCAATTCAGTTCTAAAATTTTTTTTGTTCCATTTAGTTCTCTACACAAATAAGTCATTTTTATATCAATCGGATTCCAACCTTTCAAATTATTTCATTTCAGCCCAAAATCCTTAAATTTTTTATTATTATTAGTCAATTTTTCAAATAAAGGCCCAACATGCTTCCGTAAATAAAATTAAATACCAAATCTCATACATCGCTTTGAATGTCTTGTTACCGGGAGCTCCAGGATTAAACGAACTCCTCCAACCACCCGACCGCAACCGATTGTTCATCGATTCTGGTTTTCTTTCAATCATCACAATACTATTTTGTTTCCTACCTTAAGACGTAGCAAGGTTTGGGTAAATGACTTAATTTTAATTTTTGGAAGGATATGGATACCGGAAACCTTGAATTTATTGAAAAAACATTAAAATAAAATCATTTTATCCAAACCTTGCTATGTCATAAGGTAGGAAACAAAATTTGTGCTGATTGTTGCTAAAGAAAACCATAACCGATGAACCAGAGCTCGGAAGACCCGGTCACAAGGATGTCAAATCGATGTATGAGGTTTGGTGTTTGATTTTATTTACGGAAGCATGTTGGGTATTATTTGAAAAATGGACTAATATAATAAAAATTTAAGGATTTGGGGCTGAAAGGAAATAATTTGAAACGTTGGAGTCCGATTAATATAAAAATGTCTGATTTGGGTAGAGGACTAAATGGAACAAAATAAAAGTTTAGGACTGAATTGGTAAAAGATAAAAGAAAAATGACTAATATTATGCCCACGTGTCTGATTTAAATTTATACCATTGCCACGTCAGCAATTAGGGCATAATTAGTGAACAATGGATTGATCCGGACATAATTAGCTTTTGTAGATGATTAATTTGATAATAAATTAAAAAAGGATGGATTTAACATTTTTAAAAAGATAATGGATGTTTTAAGCTTTTTTCCCTGGTGATATATACGAAGCCCATGTATTCGGACAATAGAACCCAGACCATGGCCTCCATATTTTATTTCGAACGAGGCCCACTCTGGCACTGTAACAAAACACTACACTACACTAGTCATTCAGAGGCAGAGCAACTGTACTTGGAAAAACAAATTTGGAACCAATATATAAAATTGTAACTTACTCTAATCAATTACTTGAACTTCTAACAAATGGGAAATTGATATTATTTCTATTTAGTTTACCGGCTTATGCTATTAGGATTGATGCTACTGTTGAAAGATAATTTTCTATATCCAGGTTTATTTTATATACTGCGAAAAAAAATATATTAAAATTTGGACCCGGGAATAATATGACGCGTCACAAATCACGATTAATGGAAAGACACGAAAAAATGATAGAGCTATTTAGTATTAATGTGTTAGCCTTAACAGCTATGGCACGACGAGTACATAACATGACAATAAATAAACGACAACCCAAAAAGAAGGGAGGCATTAAGACTCCACTGCACATGATATTTTCCAATTTGGATACGGTACAACTCATTGAATAGTTTATATGTGCAGACATCATATATGATATTTTTCCCATTACATAAAACATTCCTTGCATCACGTGTTCATCCATTGCAAAAACAATCTCTCTCATCACACAGGCACAAAATATTCTTCAATTATATAAAACTAAATTTTTAAACCCCCGCTGCGCATGGACGATTTTTTTTCATTTGCAAAATAGATATATAATCAACAATTTATTAATTTAATTAACAAAATAAATAGGTATTGACTAACCAGTTTCTATAGTGAAATTTTTCATATATTGCATATATATATATATAAAGAAAGTCAATATCTCCGTCTCATTTCATCCATACTATAGCTATCGTAATTTATGTAGAAAGAGATGACGCCGTAATTTTAAACATGTGACTCCTATTAATTTTTTTGAAAAAGCATACAAAGCATCAAATAAACAATCGAGAATAATGTTTTGGGACAATATGAGTTCAAGAGCTATATATTATTATATCATGATTCATATGAATTGTTTTCTACAAATATTGGTACATTTATACTGAGTAGGTCTACAACAGGATACAATGACAATAATTGTACTATCAATATGCGCATTATCTTTTCCATAGTTTACTCATCTTCAATTGGCACATCTTTTATATAATTTTTAACAATATTTGGTTGTTATATTTTGTATATCTCATTACTTCCTTGACGTTAAATTTGTGGAAAAACTTCCAATTAAGTACATTTGTCATTATTTAAAAGAGTTCTCAAATACATGCATATAAAGTCATGTAAAGGCGTATACAATCACATTGTCATCCAGTAATAACATGTTACTGCATTTGAATTATTTATTTCTTATCATGATGTAATTATCTCATATACGAATAACTCACGGTGATTCTTAAATTATACTCCCTGTGTCCCATTTCAGATGTCTCATTTGGACTTTTTACATTGTTTATTATATATGCTTGACCTAAATTTTTATTGCAGTTATACTGGAAAAATGTAATCAATTAAGATCTTGTTGGATTTGTCCTTTGACATAGTTTTAGAATATTTATTTTTTATAATTTTTATTTTTCTATATTTTAAGATATTAATTATTTCAAAAGTATGATACTCCAAATTATTTGTTATTTCATGAAATATTTATGCAAGTTAGAATTATGTTGTTAATAATTGAATATAAGATTAGTGAAGAATCATTTTGTTGATTATTACTAACAATTATAATAATAAGTTTGTTCGGTAAAGTAGTAGCCATGGTGGAATTTAATGGGTTATACAAATAATAAGCAGAAAATAATATTTTCCTAAAAAAACTAAATTAGAAATGAAGTTTTGAATTTGATTGTTTTATGGAAAACTTGACCATTTTATGGTCTTGATTTTGATTGGTAGTAGTTAGAGATATTTTGTGCCTATAAATTATTTTCAAGAAGTCCTATTACATCCTGAAAGATCTGTTATGTTTGAAGAGGGAATTTGATGGTATCCTCGGTGCTCTTTATTTTATATTAATTATGATAGAACAGATGAATTTTGTATATTATCCTGATACAACATATGAATAGTGATAAGCTATAATAGAGAGATTAAAAAATTAATTAGCAAAGATTGGTTTTGATTTTGGATGAGTTAATATAGTATTTATAGAGATTAATATAATTCTATTATTATATTTTTGTTTGAATATATAATATTATGGTTTATATTATATTTATGATATGCTATTATTTATTAAACATGGTACTAAAAATTAAGATTAATATTTGATCAATATTTCTATAACTGAATTAATAATCTATTTTAAATATACATTTCGATAAATTAACTAAAATATGGTTATAATTTTTTAATTTATTGTATTGAGTTAGGTTAATGTTTTAGCATCAAATTTCAAATATACAAGTATATTTAATATACTATATTCAATTAAAAATTTATAATGTATAGGTTTAATTATATTTTTGTTAATAAGATATAATTTATTTAATTAATGAACTTATAATATATAGATATATGTAAATATTTATTAAAGATCAAATACTACGTATAGTATAATATATTGATTTTACTAAATTTGTCATAAACATCAAATATATTACAATTTATTTCCAATTTATATATTCGTAAAATATATGAAAAGATTTCTCCAGATTTTCATATACTAATAAATAGATTTATTATCTAAATAAAATATTTAAAAGGTTGATGACGTGGCAAGGAGTATGATTCAGCGATGACGTGTAAATGATTGTACTTTTCTGGATGATTAATCAGCGCCTACGTGGAAACCTAGGATATAATTACTGTTTAACACTTAAAATAAAAAACGATGAAGTATATTTAATAAGGGCAATACAGTCTGAACATGCCAAAAAATATTCAGGATTTATTATATAGATAGATATCTCTCCCACCACATGTAACATCTCTAATCATCTATCTATCTATATAATAAATCCTGAATACTTTTTTGTTTGTGCGACTCTTTTGTCCTTATTAAATAATTCATCATTCTTAATTTTAAAGGGTTAATCAGTCATTATATGCTCATTTTTAGATCAACGACTCTTATTAAAACACATAGGCAGACTGGGTTCACATGTAATCTGCCGACTAATTACACGTCATCGGACACATCATCAATATCTATATTTAGAAAATAAATCTATTTCTTAATATAGTAAAATCTTGAGAAGATCTTCATATATATTTTAAAAAGATACAATTGATTACAAATATATATATATATATAAAAATTATTTGATTGTATATATAATATTTTAAAAAAATATTAATAATATAATATTATTCAATATATTTAATTAGGTTCAAAACTTATGTCTAAAAATTATATAATCATATATCAATATAAGGAATATAATAATCATATTTTAAATAAAAATATTTCATTGAAAATATGATGTAATCATTAAATTGACCCTAAAAATATTGATTAATATAAAATGACTAATAACCTAAAAAAATTTATACCATTCTAAACAAATTCTACATATTTTTTTTTCTTTTTAAGTAAGAAAAGAAAGAAAAGGGAAAAAAACTAAAACACACAGTATTAGTTTAATTATTAGACATAGGCATTCGTTAGGGTGCGACTATGGAATTTGACATGATGTACTGCGGCGTTTTTCAATCGTTGATTAACTTTTTCAATCAACGGTTGAGATGAATTGGAAGGGTAAAAAGGTAATTATGCCATATTACTCCAAAATATATTTTAATACATTTCAATGACAAGGTATATACTTTTCAGTGATTTTGTTGATTAATATATTATTTTCAGCGACATGCATATTATTTTCAGCGCGCTTTCCGTGTATTATCAGCGACTCACTATAGTATATTTCAGCGACTCACTATAGTATATTTCAGCGATAAGCTATAGTATTTTTCAGCGATTTGATATTATGCATTTCAGCGACTTCGTAAAAGTTGAAACCCTAATTCTTTGGTTTGATATATTTCAGCGACGCGCTATAATATATTTCAGCGACACACTATAGTATAATTTAGCGACAAGCTGTGTGCATTTCAGCGACATAAATAGTGTTCTTCAGCGATGACCTTATGTGTATTTTTCAGCGACGACATTAAAAAAAAATTGGACAATTTTACCCTTTTTACATTTTAGACCGTTGGATCTTAAACGAACGGTGATTGCACCGTAACCAATCCCATTAGACATAATATCCTTAATCCAGTAATCATCATCTATTATGGAAAAGAAAAAAAATTGGAGAAAATATTATGGACTAAAGTAATAATTAAAAAAATAACATATAATCAAAATATAATTATAAATAAAGTTTACTTTATAATATTAATGATTAGTCCATAAAAACTAATTACAACAAAAATTTAAAATACATTACGTAATAAAATATAAGTTTTAAATGATGAAAAGATTAAAAAAAAGTACAAACAATATTTTTAAAAACTTTAGGGATACTTTAGGGACAATATTTTCTTGGCTCCTTCAGCAGCAAACAACACAGTCCTATTTCGTTTCCTACCTTAGGACGTATCAAGATATGAATAAAGGGTTTTAACTATATTATCGGGATATTTGGGATATCTGGAAGCCTGAATTTCACTGAAGAAATATTAAAAATATTATTTAAACATAATTTCTCCTAACGGAGAAGACAGACACTTAGTTCCTCATGGAGGATACAAGACTTTTGGGGGAATACCCCATACTTTTACAGACTCGAAAGGAAATATGCAGAAAGACAAATATTACAAATATTTTGAAGAGTTGGGAGGATTTTTCGATGCCTTCCATCTGCTTCAAACTCCTTTATATATAGGCGCCCGCGGACTTCAATCCCGGATTCCAATCTTCCTTGGGAAATTTCTATTTTTTATTTCCAAAATTTGGAAATAACTTGTTGGTTTCAAATTATTTGAATCCATTAAATAATTAAATCTTCTCCATTAAGAAATAAAATATTATAAATAATATAATTAATATGTTCTTCAATAAAACCTAGGCTCTGATACCAATTTTCAAGCGCTTTGGGTGTCATTTGTATAGAAAACTTTGAAATAAGACTAAAGTATAAAAAGTCAAACTTTTGGGGTTTTAAAGAAAATAAAGGAAAAGTTGTTGGGTTATTAATTAATTTCAAATTGGTCCTTATGGCTTAATTTCATTCAACATGTGTTTGTAATGGCCTAATTCTGGAAATTCAATTTAGAGTGGCCTAAAAGCAGAATAGGCGCCTTGTAATGGCCCTTTTTATTTATTTCCCCTATTTTTTTTAGAACCTTAATAATGCAAAATATACTCCATCTGTTCCGGTAATACCATCCCAAACTTTTGGGCACAGTATTTTAGATATAATGGGTTATTGTGATAAAACGGAGTAATTAGTTGATACGATGTTTTTGTTGATGTTTATGGAGTAAGTTTTTTTGTAAAAAGGGAAATGTGACAATTGTAGCGGGACGGACCAAAAAGGAAAGTGAGACAGAATTAGTGGGACAGATGGAGTAATTTTTTCTAATTTTGACTAGTTATGGTGTATTTATTTTCCACTTACTCTCATCATTTTAGATATGAAATAAAACTATATATATTTAATTTTTTAACAATAAAATAATTTATTTTACATTATATCTACCTGGGTTTGAATTTCCTTCATTCATTTTATTATCTCCTTTAGTTTCCTTTTAATTTTTTGTTGTATGCATTCCAACCACAATTTAAGCAAATAACTTTGAATCTCATGTAACTCAAAAAGCACTATATTCTCATTTTATACCATCGCCTTAGTTCAACACCCATGCGTAGCGGGCGAAAAAATCTAGCATACATAAAGTATGCACCACACCCAGTATTTTCTATTGGGCTAATTTTCTAGTCTAGGTGTAGAATTTAAGAATATTTAATAATTTGAATTATAAAAAATAATATTCTTTAATCGAATTTAGTTATTTATTCTTAGCCCACGTTCTTGGGTCAACTTTGATAACCCAAAAAAAGTTTAATATATTTAATATTTCCTATTATTAAAATATTTATATGTATATAAATAATAATTCAAACAATTTAATAAAATTTAAGGGTTACACAATCAAGTCCTTTAATAAAATTTAATTTAGTTGTGGACTTCTGCATATTCGGACGGAGGGGTCACTATTCACTTGGTATAGACAAACAGATCAATCCAAGATTATTCAGAAACGGTTGGATAGGGGACTCGCAACTTTACCTTGGATTGATCTCTTTCCTAATGGCAGGGTTCAGACGTTGGCTCGGACAGGTTCGGACCATACACCATTGTTGTTATATTGTGGCGATCCACCTTCTTCCTCATCGGCTAAGCCTTTTCGATGGGAAGCTATGTGGGGTAGCAATCCTGTGTTTGAGTGTGATTCACAAAACGTAGTAAGCTGGTTGGGAGATCCGGGGAACATACCGTGGCATTACAGTGAGCTGGCCGGACCGATTGTTTATATTCTGAAATGTGCGGGGGACGTACGAGTTGCTCACATCTGGCGGGAACGTAACTCCCTTGCGGATTTCTGGGCGAAACAAGGGGCATCCGGGAATGGGAAGATTGAGGACTGGCTATAGAAGAAGGGTAGATTGGAGGATACACTCATATTTGTGTTATAGTTGGATGTGCATTAAGAAAGCTGGCCACTGGAAGAGGAAGGGGAGGGGTAATCCCAAGTCATGGGACGGGGTGTGCTGCATAATGTGATCCTCAAGTGCAAGGCCTTATTCATTTGAATAACTATTGGGCGAGGGAGGGGCTGCGAAGGGGTGCTCGGGAGAGGGTTGGTTGGAAATGTTTACGTAATGCCTTGTGTGCAGTGTTGTTTTGCAGGTACTGAAGAAATGGGAGCGGGGAAGCTTAAGTGGAATGATGATGGTTCGTTCAGGAGATATTGTGCGGAATGCTTAAGTTGATACTGTTAGGAGCGCTGGAGATTAACAAAATATACCACGTTGCTGCTGAGAATTGCTGGGTTTAGATGAATGCCTTGGGGAATCAAAATTATTGTCGAAGTGCTGCTGCCTTCCGGAAGTTGTTACTGTTGGTCTGTTCGAGAAGTTTGCTGTTTGTCTAGGGAGATCGAGTCCGTCTTTTGCAGGCTGTTGCTAACTTGGGGATGGAATAAGTATGCTATCATCTCATTAAGCCAACCATAAAATATGCTGGGGAGATAGGAGCCCTGAGATAAATCGGATGCGGATGGAGGTGATGTTATTTCTGACTTTCTTGAATTTGTTTTTAATTTGCACGTTGAGTCTACTTCTGGTCAGTCTGATGCATCGGATACTAAAGAGAATTTGGTTACCTCCTCGCCCGTTCTTTTTTTGATAACTCCTTGGTGTGCTTTTCATCCTGTGGAAATCGCCCCCAGAACAATTCCTCCAACACTTGCGGATCATTGACCATATACCTGCTTTTGTCCTAGCCTCACAGATTCATTTTGCTAATAGTTTTTAGATGTCTCAGGATCCTCTCTTTACAAGGGTCGGTTAGTTTTTCAAAGATCAAGGATGAGCCTACTCTAACATTGTATGGTGACTAAAATCCAGGTTGAGTGGATCTGGTAGTTGGGGCCTCCCCTAAAAAAAAAAAAGGTAAAAAAAAAAAAAAAAAAGAAAGTGAAATAGGGGGGTTTTTTCACATATAAAAAAAAAAGAAAGAAAAGTGAGTAAAAAAAAAAAATCAGAGAAGAAGGAGTAACGTTGGTGGGAAGTTGCAGGGGTTTTGGTTATTAGGGAGGCTCTTTTCCAGTATATTGATGAGGGAATGGGGTTATTCGAAGTGTATTTGACATAGATAGTCTGGGAGCGTAGAGAGAGATCTATACCTTGTCCATTATTAGTCTGTTTTGAAGATCCCGTGTTGCAGTACTTTTTCGTAACAAGTCCTGTAGGAATCGTGTTGCAGTGCATTGAGGTTTCCATTTTTCCCATTCTCCGAGGCCTTTGCTTGTCCTCCAGCCGTGATCATACCAAACCATTCTTGATTCTTTGTTCCGATGCATTGGTTTTTGATCTTTAGTAGGGGTGATGTGTAACTTAAAGCAAGTCTGTAGATTGTCTTGAATAACATTATTTGGTGTTCCTTATTGCCTCTTATTGGGAGTATTCCGAACACATGCACCTTGTTGTCTGCTTTGTCCGTGCAATCTGTTTTAATGTGCTGAGAACAATCTCAAGGTCCCCTATAATTTGGTTAGCTATTTTGGTGTACAAAAATTTCCATCATGTTAGTGCCGCTGTGTTCCAATCCTCCGGGTACGCTGGAGTATTCTGCACCGCATGGAGCTTTAATAATCGATGGGCAGCTGGTAATGGTTTTGGAAAAGCGCACCAGTCACGTTAGTTCCAATGATGATCTACTAATCTTTGTTTAGTCGTTTCTGAGTCCTCTTTGTGATGTAAGATGTACACTGCTATACTTTGAGAGTCACTATTGTTGTATTGTGCGCGTAGAGCGCGAACAGAGTACTGACTTTATGTAAGGTGTAAACGACTGTTTCAGCAATAAAATCCTTTTCCTCAAAAAAAAAAACAATTAATCAAGGACTCTTGGGGTCACGGTTAAGAACCTCTTGAGACGAAATTGGATCGG
The DNA here is from genome assembly GCA_030278955.1 of Hygrophila difformis. Taxonomy (NCBI): domain Eukaryota; kingdom Viridiplantae; phylum Streptophyta; class Magnoliopsida; order Lamiales; family Acanthaceae; genus Hygrophila; species Hygrophila difformis. The sequence goes on along the minus strand of JAOANR010000012.1, from coordinate 13,187,285 downwards.
GTGCAAACTCTTTCAACGGAACATCTGGATATTAAGAAGCTGAGGAATCGTAAGCAGAAAATTCTCCGTCGATTGGCTGGGATTGACAGGGTTTCCAATGGGTGGACTCTCGTCGGCTGGTTATTCTTGAACAGAAACTACATCATGACTACCAGCTTTTGCTTGATCAGGAAGAGTTATTCTGGTATCAGCGTGCTAGAGAAAATTGGATTCGTGTTGGCGATCGCAATACAAAATTTTTCCAGGCACAAGCGAAGTTTCATCATCATCGCTCCCGCATTCATGGGCTTGCTCTTGCTGATGGTTCGTGGTGCTCTGATTCTGCAGTTCTTCAGGCTCATGTGCGTGACTTCTACACTAATTTGTTTTCTGACTCTTCTATCTCTCCATTGGATGAAGAGCCCTTGCCTGCCTTACCCACTATTTCCCATGAGGATGTCACATTTTTGGAGAAGCCATTCCATCCGGATGAAGCTTGCATTGCTAGAAAGCAACTTAAGCCTTATTCTGCGCTGGGTCCAGATGGGTTCCCGGCTAGTTTCTATCAGATGTTTTGGCCGACAGTAGGGAAGGAGGTTACGGATTTTGTACAGAGAGCTTTTATTACTGGCCGTTTTCCTCAATCCATCAATCACACTTTCATTTCCTTACTTCCTAAAGTGGCCGTGCCAAATAATATTCTTCAGTTTAGGCCGATAAGTTTATGCAATGTTTTGTATAAATTTATATCGAAAGTGATTGTTAACAGGCTTAGGCCTGCTTACATATCCCCTCTTCGGTCCGCTTTTCTCCCAGGTCGAGCTACTGTGGATAATGCTATCATTGTGCAGGAGCTTATTCATTCTGTGTCGCTTGCAAGTTCTAACTTGAAAGCTATTATTGTGAAAATAGATCTTGAAAAAGCTTATGACAGTGTTCGATGGCCGTTTCTGGAAGAATGTCTTATTCAAATGCACCTCCCGGCTCCTCTTTGTAAACTCATCATGGCATGTGTTTATTCGCATGTATTTTCGATATTACGGAATGGAGAGGCCCTGCAGGGTATCAAAGCAACTCGGGGCTTCGCCAAGGTAATCCCCTCTCCCCGTACCCGTTCAACATTGTCATGGAACGTTTTACAATTCTGATAAAAGAAGAAGTTGAGCTTGGTTGTTGGAAACCGGTGAAGCTTTCTACGGGTAGCCCTGGAATTCCTCATTTATGTTTTGTCGATGATTTAATTTTGTGCTCCATGGTTGATGAGGATAGTTTTCCAGCATGGTTGCTTCCTTGCAAAGATGTACTACTTGGTATGGCCTCAAGGTTAATGATTTGAAGTCGCGGGCGTTTGCAGGCCGCTGTGTAACTCCGCTGGAAAGATCTTGGTGGTCGGGTGTCTCTGTTATCCTTTTTACAAGTTAGTTGGGGCATCATTAGGGTTTTCCCGTGCACCATGGGCGTGTTAAGGCTGCTTTCTATGGATATTTATTGGAAAAAATGGATGGTCATATTAGTAGTTGGGCAATGCATCTTCTTAATAAGGCGGGTCGTCTAACCCTTGCTCGGCATGTATTAGCATCAATCCCCACTTATTCCATGTAGTTGGGTTGGATCCCTGAAGCTGTGTGTAAGTTGATTGATCGCCGAGTGCGTAACTTGGTGTGGAGAGATAGGGATGCCAAAGGACTTAACCTATTGAAATGGGATACTATTGCTGTGCCTAAGGCATTCGGTGGCCTTGGGCTTCGTAAGGCGAGAAACACTAATATAGCTTTACTCGGAAAACTTGCTCGTGATTTATTTGTGGGTAGCGAGAAGATGTGGGTTAATGAGTTCAGAGCTAAGTATGTTCCCAGCGAACCGTCTTTAACATCTTTTCCAGTTAAAGGGTCCTTCACCTGGCGCAGTATCCACAAAGCTCTCTTCCATCTTGCTAAGGGTTTTGCATGTTGGTAATGGCTAGTCGTCTTTGTGGTTTGGGTCGTGGTTGAATGGTAAGTGTTTGGGTTCTCGAGTACCCTACATTGAGACCTGTGATGTTGAGCTTTGCCTTGCGGACGTCATACATGAGGGAGAGTGGAATTTTTCAGCTATACACACCATAATTCCCCCTGATGTTCAGTCAGAAATAACGAAATGGCCTCCTCCTTGCCTTCATTTTATGTGTAAAGGCGGGTGGCGTTGGGCAGGATCGATTGATGGGGTATACACGGCTCGTTCTTGATATGCGTTCCTGATGGGGTTGGGTACTACGGAGAAAGGTTGGAAGTAGTTGTGGGGGTCTTCTTTTCCGGAGAAGATTTGTTTCTTTCTCTGGCTTCTTTCTCGTGCTTGTTTACCTACTAATCAGCTGCGGTTCCAGCGCCACATTGCTTCTTCCCCACATTGTATTTTATGTGGTTGGGATGAAGAGTCTTGGTTCCATTGTCTGTTTTTCTGTCCGTGGGTGCGTCCTATGTGGGATGGTCTTCAGATTCATATCCCTCTGGATCTCTCTTCCATACAGCCTGCCCAAATTAGATTTTGGCTTCATGGGATGTTTCGCACCTTTGGCTTGGTTTTTATTGCTGGTATATGGTGTGCTTGGTGTGAGCGTAATTGTAATACCCGAGAAATCAACATCGAGTATTAAATCCGAAAAATTAATTAATTGAATTAATTAATTGGATTTAACTATCGCAACCGAAATAATTCCGGGAGAGCGGAATTAAATATTTTCGCACGATAGCAACTCGAAGAGAGTTATCGGAATATCCAACAAGCGGATAATCCAAATATGATTTTTAAAAGATCAAAAATCATATTATAAAAAAAAAAAAAAGGGAAGAGAATTCGCTACCTGGGGTGGCGCGGTGGCCGCGCGGTGGCGCGCCACCAGCGCGCCGCCACCCCAGTAGCAGCGTTTCAAACGCTGCTACGCGTTTTCATGCTTGTTTTTGGCATTAAGTTCGATCTTGATGCCTTGAATCTATCCAAACCCCTTTCTCAGATGTTGGTGAGTGTATTGAGACACCATTGGATGGTTCTAGAAGGATCTAGAGCCTTTACTTAGCCTAATTAAGTGATGTTCATGCATAGGATTAGTGTAAGGGAATGAATGGGATTGTGAGATGGATGGAGAGTTATGGAGGGCTCCAAATCCGAAACTTGACTGCCATTATACTTCCTTCACTCCCTAGGACCATTAAGGTTTCTTTTGGAACTCCCAAACATCCTATTCTTATCCCAAATCAGTCCCCAAAATCCCTCATTCACACTAATCCGAAATTCTGATTCTAGAGAGAGTTGGTGAGAGTTTTGAGTGTTCTTCCTTGTTCCAGGAGGTGTTGAGCGAGATCAAGCATTCCAATCCCTTCTCCTACGTCTAGGTAAGGTTGCTAAACCAATTCCTTGTTCTTTACTTCGGATTCTAGGCCCTAACATCAAGCTTTTATCCAAACACCTCAAAATATGATTCGTTCGGTAGATCTTGGAGGTTTGAGGCTGTCCCGGGCGAATTTGAGGGTTCAACCAAAGAGGATTTCGACACTACACTCTTGAGAAGTAAGTTAATGATGTGCATATCAATTTTTAGAGTGTTTGGTTGAGTAATCTTCGAGATATAGTTCAATCTTCATCTTGTGCCAAATCTGTCTTTTAGGGTTTCTATCCGAGTAGTTTATTTGTTCAGCGTTTTTCGTCAAGATCCGTTCATTTTTGGAAGAACTTGTCTAAATGAAAAATGTTCCTAACACTTTAAAGATGATGTCTGTAAATTTTCATAATTTTTGGAATTGATTTGGTTGACGAAAACGGATCTGGTATTTTCTGCTATGTGTGGTGACAGATTCAAATTCCTAGCATGTTCAGTTTTGTAGTTCATATTTCTCCTAGCTATGGTCGTTTTTGATGGTCGACTTCTTCATGAAAATTGTTCATCTATGTGTCTAGTTTACTTCTGTTAAATTTCAGAATTTTTGGAACAACCTTCGAATTGTTATGGATTTTTAAGTAAGCTGTGGTCGGATGAACAGTGGTATTTGCACCCCTTTTGAAAACAAGTTTCTGAAATGATTTTTTTTGAGTGACTTAGAGTCCGAATTTGCTAAGGCCTATTTCTGAGAAAAATGTTTATTTTGATGTCGCCTAGCACCTGTAAAATTTTCAGAATTTTTCACAAAGTTTTACTACATTTCCCAATTCGATTTTGAAAACTGCCACAGTGTAGCCTTACCGGTGAAATTTGGTTTCGTACGTTTCGGTCGTTACTGAGTCGATTGCTACTCTTTGATGAATCCTATGAATTCTGGAAATGTAGACATATGTGGTAATGGTTAAAATGTGATTTTTTGAAACTTTGTGAATTTTGATCGAGTTAGATGTTCAATTTGGAGGGTAAGTGCACTTGGCGTGGGCTCGTTGGGCCGCCCCCTCTTTTTGGTGGCCAAAACGGCGCCAAGGAAATATTATTATGTTGTGTGATTGTATGAGTCTATACTCCTAGGTGTATCCGTAGGGGTTACCTAGGGCTCCGGAGTGTGTCTGTATAGGGTCCGCTGCTCTCACATTGTGGATACCGTCGGCTTGTGGACATAAGTGCCCAAGCGGGTAATTGATCCCAAAACGGCTAAGGCCCTGGATCGTCGATACCGGCAGCTTGTGGACATAAGCGCCCAAGCGGGTAATGTTTTGGATGTCCTCGATCAAAATGAACATTGGTGTGGTAAAGTGTAAAAAGAAATCCCCGTAAATTATTTTTACTGGTTCGTTAGATTAAATTCCTAACTTTTTATTTCTCTTCTAAATCTTTAAATTTTGTTATGCTATACGTTAACTTACTCAGTACCGTTTGTACTGATAAATTGTTATTTCCTATTTTTTTCGCAGAGTAAGTGTTGGCGCATTGGGATGGGACTTTCCAAGAATAAAGACTTGTCGCATTTTATGATTATTTTAAATTTCTGCACTTTGGACTTTGATACTGGACTTTGGACTTTGATTTTTGGCCGTCTGTTTGGCCCCGTTTCTATTTGTTTTAGCTTCCGCACTGATTATTACTTTGATGCATGAGATACTCTGATTTTAATTCGGGCATGATTGAATAGTTTTTAAATTGTTTTGGAAAAATTGATACAACTTAGCCTTAGCATTTTTCTAGATGAGCTCGACTTGGGTCGGGTCTTGTTTAGAAAAGTGTGGCGGTAATGCCCTGGCCTGGGAAATCAAATCCGGGGTGTTACAGTAATGCTCGAATCTTCAAGGGAAAGGAAGCTTCTATTCAGGTCATTGTTCGTAAGGCTGGGCAGCTGCAAGTAGCCATGGAGTCTGCAAGTACTAAACCAGCTGCTACTTCTGTTTTGCGACATGTGTGTTGGAATATGGGGCGTTGGACGGGGGCTTTCCTTCACCCTGATGGTTCGTTCCAAGCTGATCAACGTCGCGCTGGGTTTGGTGTTGTCCTACGTCATTCTTCTGGCAATTGGATTCAAGCTGTGACTGGTTATTTTGGACATGGGTCTGTACTTCAAGCTGAATTAGCTGGAGTACATGGATTACTGTTGGCAAAAAAATTTGGTTTCATGGAGTTGTGTTGCAGATTGGATTCGATGGAGGCCTTGCGCTTGATTTCCTCTGAGCTGATCCCTTCTCATTGGCTAGCTGCTTATATACGTCGCATTAAAGACCTCCAGCAAGAATTCCAATGTTGCTTCTTTGAACATATTTTACGTGAAGGTAATGTCGTGATGGACTGGCAAAGATTGGTGCTAATGCGGAAGAATACTTTACTACTTGGGCGTTTCCCCCAAATGCGGTGAAACCTCTGTTGACATCTGATGCTGCTGGGACGTGGTTCCCACGTTGTTAGGCTTTTCGTTTTGATTTGATTTTTCTTTGTTTTCTTTTCCTGGCCTATGTAGGCTATCAAGCAAAAAAAAAAAAAAATCAAGTCCTTTAAATAAATACATTTATGAAAATGATAGGACCATAATATCAACCAGTCACTCTCGAGTCTCGAATATGAAAAGATGGGATCTGTTGATTCATAGATGATGGTGTTTTTGGTAGAACGATGCCAAAGCGCCAGCTAAAGATGGTCAAGAACCACATAAGAAAAAAAAACAGAAAAAGAAAAAGCTACCAACCAACCTATAAAATTAGGGATCGGACAATATATTCGAGTTGAATTGTTGAACCGTACATAAAATTGAATCAAAATCGAATTGAATTTCCGATTAATCGAGGATCCCGGTTAAAATATAAATACTTCATTTCAGTATTTGCCCGATTCAAATACAAATACAAAAACTTTAATTTTTTCCCAATTAATCGAACCGAACCGAATATATTTATTGAGTTTTATAAATTATATATTGTAGGAGTATACATTATACTTCCTCCGTAATTTAATGATATTAACATTCCATATTTTCACACAATCCAATACAAAAATTGACATAGGCCCCGGCCGTACAAGCCTAAGCCTAGCCCGACCTAGCCTATTTCCACCCCTACTTCCACTAAAGTACTTTTGTTCCTTACATTAAATCCCGTGACATTTCATTATGTTACACTTATTTAGAAACGAAGGGAGTATAACCATAATTTAATGATATTAACATTCCATATTTTCACGCAATCCAATACAAATGTTTAACGATTAATATCTCAAATTGTATCAAAGTAAAAATTATAAAAGTTTAATATTCTAAAACTATGTGATTAGACGAATCAAACAACATCTCTCTTGACTATATTTTATCTTATGTTACTGTGTTAAAATGTCGAATCAAAGTTACTCAATGAATAGTATTTACTATGCAAACGTTAACTTCATTAAATTACGGAGAAAGTACATATAATAGTATATAATTATATATCATTATTTATCTAACTATTTAAGTATATAATAAAATAACACTACACTAAGATTTTTTTAAATATATTAATATATTTTGATAACACTAAAAGGAATCACTGAATTTGATAGTTATATGATTTTTTTTCTTTTATTGTATTGTAATAACCTCAAATATAAAACTAAAAAAAGTTAAGAATTAAGAAATGAAGATTTGATTATAAAGTTTAATAGGTTTGGACAAAATATTCGAACCGAATCGCTTAATCGCTGAATCGAATCGAAACCGAACCCTTGTTAACCGAGGAGTCTGGTTACAAATACAAATATTTCATCTAAGTATTTGTCCGGTTCAAATATAAATACAAATATCTGAAAAATTCAGGATAACCGAACCGTGTCCACGCTACGTAAAACAATAAAGAGAAACGAGTACAAGAACAAGAAAACTACCACCACGTGGGAGCCAAACTTCAACCACGTGGGAGCCAAAATTCAACCATGATGGGTTGAATTTGATTGGTAAGCAGTGTTGTCTAATTATTATTACTTCTGGATATCACTTTTAAAATTGTTAAATGGAATTTATATTCACCTCATAAAAAAATGGGGGATTTTACGACCTTTCAATAAGAATACGTCATTAATGACGGCCATCGCGATTCAGGACAATTTAATTAATATTCCTTATGTCCATTGGGCATTGGGCCTATTTGTTTTAGCTTGTGAAAAAAGAAAAAGTCGATAGAAGAAGGAGAAGGAGATAGAAGGAGAATTCAAAAGCAAAAGCAGATCAAATAATTGTTTGGATGGATATTATTAAAGTTGCTTTTCACGGAAACATGTTTGGATGAATTGTACGTAGAAGGACTTTTTATATATTAAAATTACTAAAATGGACATAATTAAATATTATAAGAATATTTATAATTAATATTATTTCCTTTTTAAATAGGGTTATTTTTGTATTTTTATTACTAAATGACTTCTCCTTTTAAAAAAAGTAACCCCTTACCTATTTTGAAAAAAAGTAGAATTTTAAATTTTGCTTCTCCTTTTATTTTAAAAACAAGTCAAAACAAACACCTAAAAAAATTCAAAAGGACTTTTGGGAGAAATAAAAGTCAAAAGGAGAAAAATTAAGGCAAAACAAATAGGCTCTTAACTTATCTTGTTTGACTTTTGCACACAATCCAATGCACTTTTTCAATCGTTAATATTTCAAAATATGTACAATGAAAAATTATATAAAATAAACATTCTAAAACTACGTGATCTTACGATTCTAACAAGACCTAACTCTACTATTTTTTTCAAATATATACATTAAATATAATTGAGTCAAAGTCGAACAATGAACAGTGTCAAACAAGACATGTTAGGCGGGCCGGAGGGAGTAATTATGTACGTACTCGGTGAGCAACAGTGAACAGTGAGCAGTGCCTTCATCTTCGTTCTAATATATATATATATATATATATATATATATCTATCAGTGTTACTTATGTTGGAATTTTGAATTGGGGAGAAGGAGTTAAAGTTTGTATTTCTTAAAACTCGATTCTGCATTTTTCACTAAGATTACACGGCTATTTATAGCCGGAAGGATTACAAATGTAAAGATATAAAATACACCATTGTTGAAAAAACTACGGATACGCAATCCGCAATCTTTGACAGATTATAATTCAAACATATTGCTATCTTTTGATTACGGCTGGAGCAGCTACTTTTGACGACGGCGGTGGCTCTTTGTCGGGGACGGCGGCTGGAGCACGCGTAGTTAGGTGAGTTTATTATTCAACATTTCCCCCCCTTAAACTCATCCTCTTGAAATCTTGGATTCCCAGCTTCTTTCGCAAATACTGGAAGGTTTCAACTTTCAACGCTTTTGTAAAAATATCTGCAACTTGCTCACTTGAGCTGACATACTTCAGCTCCACTTCTTTTGATTTTACATGTTCCCGTATGAAGTGAAAACGGGTGTCGATGTGTTTTGAGCGTTCATGATGGACTGGGTTTTTTGCAAGGGCAATGGCAGACTTGTTGTCGACATGAATCTTGATTGCACTATCTTGTTGTATCTTCAAATCTCCAAGCGATTTCTTCAGCCAAATTGCATGACAAACGCATGCAGCAGCAGCAATATATTCTGCTTCACAAGTTGATAACGCGACAATGGGTTGCTTCTTTGATGACCAAGTGAATGCATTTCTACCGAGGTAGAACACGAACCCTGATGTACTTTTCCGATCTTCTTTACTTCCAGCCCAATCACTATCACTGAATCCAACCAATTCAGTGCTTTGATTTGTAGAATATAGCATGCCATAATTGATTGTTCCTTTGATGTACTTCAAAATTCTTTTCGTAGCTTTCAAGTGTGAGGTTTTTGGTGTTTCCATATACCTGCTAACAAGACCAACTCCAAACAAGATATCAGGTCGTGTGCAGGTTAAGTACCTCAAGCATCCCACAAGACTTTTGTAGTAGGTTGGATTTACTGGGTTTCCTTCTCCTTCTTTAGTCAATCTGGTGCCAACTTCCATCGGACTGTCGACACTGCAACAATCTTCCATTGAGAATTTCTTCAGGATCTCCTTTGCATATTTTTCTTGTGAGATAAAAATTCCTTCTTCATCTTGCTTGACTTCAATGCCTAGGAAGTATCGCATCAATCCGAGATCGGACATTTCAAACTCCTTTTCCATTGATTTCTTGAACTCCTGGATCAAGGCCTTATCGTTTCCTGTAAATATAATGTCATCAACATATAGACATACCAATAAGAATTCTCCAGACAGGTTTCTTTTTGCATATAGGGAGTGCTCATATGGGCACTTTACAAATCCATTTTCGATAAAGTATTTATCGATTCTTGAATTCCAAGCTCTTGGTGACTGCTTCAATCCATAGAGCGTTTTCTTCAACCTGTACACCTTGTCTTCTTGGCCTTCAATTATGAATCCAGGTGGTTGCTCAACATAAACAACCTCTTCAAGATTTCCATTCAGAAATGCGGATTTAACATCCATTTGATGTATCTGCCACTTCTTTTGAGCTTCTAGTGAAATGAGCAGTCTCACTGTTTCAAGCCGGGCAACTGGGGCAAAGACTTTTTCATAATCAATTCCATATCTTTGATTGTACCCTTTTGCAACAAGACGGGCTTTGTGCCTTTCAATTTCTCCTTTTGCATTTCTTTTCGTCTTGAACACCCATTTGACTCCAATTGCTCGATGTCTGTCAGGAAGTGATGTGAGCTCCCATGTATTATTTTTTTCAATGGCTTGAATTTCTTCCTCCATAGCTTTTTGCCACTTAACTTCTTTAGAGGCTTCTTGAAATGTCAATGGGTCAAGCCTATTTGCAGAAATGTCAATGTCAATGACTCCTGCAAATAGACAGAAATTATTGAATTCATCATCAATTTGCTCACTGGAGTCATATATGTCCTGGACTCTTCTTGTTCTTCTCACAAGAGGACTATCATCAGAGGATTGGCTTTCAACTTCAACATGATCAGGTACCATGTCCTCCATTTGTTGTTGCGGTTCCTATTGCTTTTCCTGTTCATCATCAAAAGGAACATGCTTGGTCTGCTCATCTTCATTCCATCTCCAAGTTTGATCCTCGTTAAAGATAACATCTCTTGACATCACCACTTTGCGGGTTACAGGATTGTACAGTTTGTACCCGCTACAATTTTCACCATAGCCAAGAAAAATGCATTTTTGGCTTTTATCTTCAAGCTTTGTACGCTTTTCTTCTGGCACTTTTGCAAAACAGATGCTTCCAAAAATTCTCAGATGATCAACTTTTGGCTTTTTCCCACTCCAGGCTTCTTCGGGAGTTATGTCTCCAATACTCTTTGTCAGGGACCTGTTCAACATATAGACAGAACAATTTACAGCATCACCCCAAAATTATTTCGGAATATTTTTCTCTTTCAGCATACATCGAACCATATTCAAAATTGTTCGGTTCTTTCTTTCTGAAAGACCATTTTGTTGTGGTGTATATGGCATCGTGAGTTGGTGTGATATCCCATGCTCTCTGCAAAAATGATCAAATTCTCGAGATGTGTATTCTCCACCACGATCTGTCCGCAGACACTTTAATTGGCACCCGCTTTGTTTCTCAACAAGGTTTTTAAATTCCTTGAATTTAGAGAAAACTTCACTTTTTTCTTTCATCATGTAGATCCATGTTTTTCCACTGTAGTCATCTGTGAAGGTAAGAAAATACCTGTTTCCACCAATAGAAACTGGAGTAATTGGTCCACAAACATCAGAATGTACTAGCTCAAGTCGCGATCTAGCTCTTCTCGCGCCATACTTCTTGAAGGTGTGTCGATGTTGTTTTCCCATGACACAAACCTCACAAACATCGTTGGAGGATTCAATCTGCGGCAGTCCTGTCACAATATTCTTTTTTTGCAACAATTTCAATGCATCAAAGTTAAGATGCCCATACCGGAGATGCCATAACTTGCCGCTATCAACAGTGGTTGCCTTCAAGCATTTTGAGTCATCTATAGTGAGCTTCAGAGGAAACATTCTGTTCGTCGTCATCTTGACATGTGTGATCAACCTGTTATTCTTATCTTGCAAACTAAGAGCCAAATTTTTCATTTGGATTTCATATCCTTTTTCCAACAATTGACCAACACTCAGCAGATTACTTTTAATTTCAGGTACATAATAAACATCAGAAATGCATAGATGTTTTCCATTATGTAACTCAAAGGTAATATCTCCTTTACCTTCAATTGGCCTTTTCGACAGGTCACCGAATGTGATATTGCCCATTCGTCTTTCATCAAGTTTGGAAAAGAATTCCTTTCTTCCGCACATATGGTTTGATGCACCTGTATCCATGTACCATGTGACCGTATGAGGTGGCTCTAGTTCTTTGCAAGACATTAGTACTACTGGACCATCCTTCTCTTCTTTGTCAATGAGATTCGCCTTCTCATCTTTATTATTGTCTGCATTGTACCAACACTCATTAGCAAAATGACCAAATTTCTTACATACTCGGCATTGAACTTCTGATTTGTCAAATCTTCCAAAGTTTCTGCCATGTCCGCGACCACGGGCTTGGAATTGTCCTCGACCTCGATATGTATTCTGGCCACGTTCATTTCCTCCATTATTTTCGCCATTATTGCTTCGATTCTGATCATATCGATTATTGACTCGGCCATCTCTTCCTCTTTGTGCTTGATAACGTCCACGTTGTGGACTTCCTCTGACAGCATTATTTCTTTTAAACGACAATTTCGTTTGCAGTGCTTGCTCCAAGGATTGTTCGTCTCCCTTTTTGAAGAGTCGATGCTCATGGGCTTGTAAAGAGCCCATTAATTCTTCAATTGTCATTGCCTCGAGATTTTTTGATTCTTCGATGGCAACAACGATAAAGTTGAATTTTGGGTCTAGGGACCTCAAGATCTTCTCCACAACACGAACATCATTGATCTCCTCGCCATTTTGTCTCATTTGATGAACAACAGAGATTACTCGGGAGAAGTAATCTGAGACGGCTTCTGATCTGCTTTGTTGTAGAGTTTCAAATTGGGCTCTCAAAGATTGGAGCCGGATCTTCTTCACTTTATCTACTCCATCGTGGGCTTTCTTTAAAATTTCCCAAGCGTCCTTCGATGTTTTTGCGGTAGAAATCAACTCAAATGTGGCTTCATCTACGCCTTGGTATATTGTGAACAAGGCCTTTTTCTCCTTTTTCTTTATCTCCTTCAATTGATCATCATCTTCTATTGTTGATGTCAATTCTGTAAAATCTGCTTCCACCATATCCCATACATCAAGGGATCCGAGCAAGGCTTCCATTTGGATACTCCACATCCTGTAATTTTCTTTTGTCAACTTGGGCACCTGTGATTGAAGAGAACTGGTTGACGCCATTGTGAACAATATCTCCTTTCTGTTGCGCAGCTTCCTTCTCCAAAATTTTCAATTTAACAAATTCTTCTCTACCAACCCACCTTTTTTTTTAAAAAAAAATATACCCCACTAAATTTTATTTTTCCTTTTTTTTTAACTAACCTTTTTTTAAAAAACTTTGTCGGTCACTAACTTTTATTTTTCTTTTTTTTTTTAATTGGAACACCTCATCTTTTTTAAGTGACAGACCTTATTAAAAGCAAGGCCTGCTCCTTGACATTTAATTTTCTTGATGGTCACCAACGCCCACTCATTAAATTTGAGGCTCCAGGAAATGAGATGGCCAAGGTCTTGATAATAAATACTCCCTTCTTTTTCTTCGTTTCCTTCACATAAACCAGGTAGCAGCGGCAACGTCAAAAAAGGGACAGCAGCAGAGTGGCACGGGCAGCAGAAGACAGAAGCGGCTCGTGGCAGCAGCTGGCGGAGACGAGTGGTGCTCACGGCGGCAAGTCGTGGAGCTTGAAGGCTGCTGGGCGGCGCTTGGAGGAGGCTGCTGGAGCAACGGGAACAGCAGTAGCACAGCAGCAGCGGTGGTCCGGTGGTCGGCAGCGATTGCACGGAGCAGGAGGCCGGAGGGTTTGACCGGTGCACTGCAGCAGCCGCCGGAAGTGTGCCGGCGCTGGTGGTCGCTGATGGCGGCACTACGACGATGGCAAGAGGCTGCTGGGCAGCAGCTCAACGGTGAGCAGATTTAAGTCTTTTAAGTTTGAGTGTGTATACTCAAGTTATTTTTGCTCTGAGTTTAGATCTCAGGCTCTGATACCAATTCTGTTGGAATTTTGAATTGGGGAGAAGGAGTTAAAGTTTGTATTTCTTAAAACTCGATTCTGCATTTTCACTAAGATTACACGGCTATTTATAGCCGGAAGGATTACAAATGTAAAGATATAAAATACACCATTGTTGAAAAAACTACGGATACGCAATCCGCAATCTTTGACAGATTATAATTCAAACATATTACTATTTTTTGATTACGGCTGGAGCAGCTACTTTTGACGACGGCAGTGGCAGCTCTTTGTCGGGGACGGCGGCTGGAGCACGCGTAGTTAGGTGAGTTTATTATTCAACAACTTATATATCAGTGTTACTTATACCCAACACTACAACGCTAGCCGTCTTGAATCATCTTCATCATCTTTCGATCGAGTTTCGACGACAATCAATCAATCCATGGATACCATTATTACCAACATTATCTCATTCTCATCATCATCCTTCATTATTCCACTCTCCTTGTTTCTACTTCTGCTGGCAATACTTTTCAGCTGCAGGTTACCACCCGCTTTCTCAAACCCCAAATCCAACCTTAATAATTTATTAAACCACCAGCAGCAGCTGCTTCCTCCGGGGCCGAAAAAGTTGCCGTGGATCGGAAACCTGCACCAGTTGGTTTCCAGTGGTAATCCACTCCATCATTTTTTGACCGACTTGTCCCACAAACACGGTCCCATCTTCCACTTGCAGCTCGGCGAAATTAGCACCTTTGTCGTCTCATCACCCGAAATAGCAAAAGAGGTGTTGAAGACACACGATATCAATTTTGCCAACAGGCCATCCTTGGTCGCTTCAGAAATACTGTTCTACAAGAACTCAGACATAGCATTCGCCCCGTACGGCGAGTACTGGAGACAAATGCCGTAAGATCTGCACAATGGAGCTGCTGAGCGCGAAACGCGTCCAATCATTCCGGCCATTGAGACAGGAGGGTTTTGCCAGGTTGTGCACGTGGATAGCCTCCAGAGAAGGATCATCAATCAATTTAACAGAAAAGCTTTCCTTGAGTACCTGCCACGGTGTTATGGAGGCTTGCCTTGGGAATACGACCGATGAACTATCGGCATTCATAGCCATTGCAAGAGAAGCAGCCCGCCTTGACATCGGGATTTTGCTTGGCGGATTCGTATCCTTCAATTAAATTAAATTTCGATTATTGGGGGGAACAAGACGCAGGGCAGGCAGAAAGTTTGCAGAAAAAAGTGGATAGGTTACTTGGAAAGATCATCGATGATCACAGACGACGACTAGCCAATAAGGCTAACGATGATGATGATGAAAGCAAACTACACGAAGACTTGGTTGATGTTCTCCTCAAATTCAACGAACCGGGAAATGAATTGTACTTAACTTCCGACAACATCAAAGCTGTTTTGCTGGTTAGCTACCTACCCAATGAATTACTATTATAACTTCAATTATTCATCAAACTACTTTTGTAAAGTACTACATAATTATTATTTGTGTCTCAAATGATTCATCATCGAAACAGATCATATGTTCAATGCTGCAATTGATACATCAGCTGCAGTGGTGGACTGGGCTATGGCAGAAATGCTTAGAAACCCAAAAGTAATGGCGAAGGCACAAGACGAGGTGAGGCGTGTTTTTTCAGCGACAAAGGATTTGTCGATGAGGCTGAAATTGATGAGCTAAAGTACCTAAAATTGGTTATCAAAGAGGCGCTCAGACTGCATGCGCCAGGGCCTCTATTGCTTCCGAGACTAAACAGCGAACCTTGCGAGGTTTATGGGTATGAAGTGCCTGCAAAATCTTGGGTGATAGTGAACGTATGGGCGATTGCAAGAGATCCGAAACTGTGGAAAGATGCCGACAGGTTTGTACCAGAAAGATTTGATGATGCAGACAACAGTACGGTTGATTACAAGGGGAACAATTTGGAATACCTACCTTCGGTGGAGGAAGAAGGATTTGCCCTGGAATGTCGTTTGGCCTCGCAAATGTGGAGCTCCCTTTGGCTATGCTTCTTTATCACTTTGATTGGGTTTTGCCTGAAGGAATCACTACTGAAAATCTGGACATGACGGAACTTTTTGCCGTCACGGCAACTATGAAGAATTCACTCTATGTGATTCCTATTGTGAAAAATCGCTGCAGCTTGTAATAATAAAATGAAAGCCATGCATGTGTGTCGTGTACCGTATCGTTTTCTGTTGGTTTATGCCCACGTTATAGCTTGTGTTGATCATTAATAAAAAGTCGTACTCCACTCTATGTGATTCCTATTTTGAAAAAAAATCGCTGCTTGTAATAAAAAGCCTTCTTGAGTTGATCATTAATTTAAAAAAAAAAAAGAAAAAAAAAAGGTCACACACTACTTAATACTATGATTTAGACATCTAAAACATGGTAAAATGTCCACCAATTTTACATGTCATCAGACAATTAATGGCTTCTTAATCACAGGAATCACATACAATGTGTTAATTAATTGATTCAAAGTTTAGAGTTTCAAGAGAGTCAAGTTATAATAAGTATTGTATCCTATTTCCAATATTGTGGTTGGTGGTGGTAGGTTGTTCTAGTCTATATAAGCAACCTATGTTTTGTAATGTAATAAAATGAAATAAAAATATTATTGCCGTCAATTTCCATTCTCTACTCTACCAACAATTGTGGTATCAGAGCAAAAGAAAAAAAATGACGCCAGGTTCTATCCTATTTTTTTCTCCACTGCAGGAGATCATTTTATAACCCTTTCGTATGGCAACCAATGAAAGCATATCTCAATCCTTGATTCCTATATTCAAAGGGGAGAACTATCACCTATGGAGTTTGAAAATGAAGACTTTGTTCAAGTCTCAGGAGCTTTGGGACATAGTGGAAAATGGGTATGAAGAACCCGATCCTCCACCAGCCGCACCTTCTCAGCCATTGCGTGAGAATCGAAAAAAGGATGCCCCAGCACTCTTACTCATTCAATCTGCATTGAATGATGATATATTCTCCCGAATTTCAGCGGTGTCAACTTCCAAAGAGGCATGTGAAACTTTTGACAAATTTCACTAACACGAGTATTTTTCAATAAAATATATCAGGATTGAATTTATTAAATGAAGAGAGTTATGAGTCGTGGGAAGGGGTTTAAGGATATATTCCACTTTTTATTACTCATGTGGGGTACTCTGATTTCAAATGGCGCTGTGAACCTCCCTGGCATGAAACTTTTGACAAATTTCACGGTGCAGCCGGGATAGACAGTTCAATCTTAACCTTCAGTCTGTCACACTGAAGGTTCCTGGCATTTTGCATCATGTAACTTATCATAGTTCCAGGTCATGAAGATCCGCGCCATGAAACTTTTATCACATTCCCACTATATGAGCATTTTCTAAAAGATCATAATCCTGGTTTTCGATTTTATTTAATGAAACCAATTTATGAAGGCGGAGTTGGGATTAGGGATATATTTATAAGTTGTCACGTTTTTATTACTCGTGTTAAGAAACTGTGGCCCGAAAGCGCACGGAGTCAAAAATTGCAGTATTTATAGTAAGTACCGGATCGTTCACTGGAGGATGTGCGATGGAAGCAGGGCCCACGTCTTTTACTAAGATTTTCCACTCGGTTACTCAATTCAAGTTTGTGCTTGATATCTAACAACTACTTGGCATAATTTAAACTAAGCTATGAAAGCGATTAAAATAAAGCAGGTAAAATTATTCTGGAAAGCAAGTTAAATTTAATCTAAGAAAGCCATAAAATTATTCTAAGAAAACGGTTAAAATTATACTATGAAAGCATATTTAAAATGAGACAGAAGGGACAGGAAGAAAAGAATAAAGATTGGACAAGATTCAGATGAAACACAATTAAACTTCCATTTTAATACACAGATCTTAGCTTGGGATAATCCATCAATTAGCTAATTCTCATGCTCTCTGTACCATGTTCCCTTTAACAGACAGGTACTTGTAGTAAGAGTTTACATGCTCTTAAGGAAACAAATTCTAAGATACCACAGACTCACAACTGCTCCCGTCAGAGCGTGTCATTTATCTGTGGTGGACAAGCAACACCTGACAAATCATTTATTGAAATGTCAAGTACTGCTATCATTCCCCCATGTCACACCCAAAGATTCTAATCAAGCCCTGAACTATCCCTTAACTCTCAGTCCTAGTAGCAGTTACACAACTCTCAATACAACCGAGTGACCTCTAACGAAAGCATTTAAAAGAAAGCGATAAAGAAAGCATTTAAAATCCTATCACTCGGAGGTTTTTGAAAGTCTGACCCTGGTAGTAAAAGAAAGCCCCTTGTCAGAATGACTGGATGTGGATCAAGAATTCCCTATTCTCGGTGAACCGCTTGCAGTGTTCACTTCCCGTCGGGTGATTATGAGATACAAACTAATGAAACGAACTAATAGATTAGTTCGTTCCGGATGCACTCACTCAGGACTCAAAAATAGGCATTGGCAGAGGAGGATAGCAGTTGAAAGGAACTCAACCATATCTTAGAAAATAACCAAGGCCTATGTATTGTTCTTCTAGAATTATCTATCACACCGTATTTGAATCCAAGTGGACCCCATCTCAGTGTGATATTTAATACCAGATTTCCAACACACAGCAATTTTGGAAAATAATAGATTTGAAAACCATTCCCTAAACAGGTACTAGACTCTCAATAAGAACACAGACCCTTTCAGTCTAGGTGAGACCTAATCGCTGACTCTGCTTCTAATTTCCCAAAATCAACCCCCAGTCGGATTTGAATTAGTCATAACAGTGGACTTTATCCCTTACTTAGATCCGGATTTTATAAATGAATTTTTGTTGGAAATTTATAATGAGACATCTGATTTAAACCACGACTTCTATGTCCAAGGGAAGGATCCCAAAATAATAATGACCACAATATCTTCATAATAATATCATGCATAAATTTATACAGAAGTGTAAAATTAAATAACCCAAAATATAAGGCGGGTTTAGACAGAAGTTGGAACACAGAGATGAAATAGCCGGAGATGAGAAGAATTTTGGCTAAAGAGATGACAAAATAATTAGGGTTAATTGGATTGCAGTTATCTGTGGTCCAGTTCCCTAATTATTTAGGTGGGATGATTTTAGACAGTGGAATGCCCTAAATGACAGTTGCCGCCGTCATCTTAGACTCCACTATCTGTGAATTGGAAGAAAACCTACATGTTCTATTACTGCAATAATTATTAGATGACATTGGCATATATCATCTAACATTACTACAGCTCCAGATTCGGGTTTGAAATTAAAATAAGGAAAAGAAAACTGTATCCGGATAGGGGTCAGCTGAGCAGCTATTATAATCCCGGATGGACGAACCGCCAAGGCTTCCACCAACTACTATCTGGACCATGCAAAATAACAACTTGTAATTAATATACAGACCACGAGCTAGTTTATCCGTGTGGGAATACCCGCCAACATTAGTCTGTTATACCTCTTACTAGCTGTTTCACACAACACGGGTAAAGACAAAAGAAATAAATAAAAGAAAATATTTTTGGGTCATCTTGTATGAGAAACATTGGTTTCTCATGCAAGGGTATGGAAATTAATCCATAATTACTCTTTATGTCTAAATAATCACTCATTCCATAATTAATTAATTAATTAATTACAGTCCGGATTATATACTTAGATCATTAGAGTTTAATTTTTATAGAAGAGTCTTTTAATGGAAAATTGAACAAAGTTCTTTATATCAAATTAATCATGGGTTGAGATCATTGGATTTCAACCTCAAAATATTAATATAAAGGTTCAATTAATTAATGGGGTGAGATGGAGAATAAGAATTTGGCAAAGAGGTGCCAAGCCTGTCGAGGAACAGAGTTTGTGTCGCGGACCGTGGGTCCGCGACAGGAGGCTCTCGACAGAGAGGTGGGAAAATAAGAGAAATTGAAATTTTGGAGATTAGGGTTGTCGTGTCGCTAAACAAAAATTGTGTCGCGGACCATGGGTCTGCGACAGGGGATAGCGACACAAGGTGTGAACATCCAACAAGGGCATAATTCCTGGTCACGGAACACGGAGTGTGTCGCGGACCATGGGTCCGCGACAGGAGTTTCTCGACCAGAGCCCTCCTAGAATAAAATACAAGTATTTGGGTCCTTGGTCGCTAATCAAGTTGTGTCACGGACCGTGGGTCCGCGACAGGTTTGGTTTGCGACCAGGGGTTTTAAAAAATTTGTACAACACATGCTCTTGGACTCGCATGTCGCTAAACTGCCCTCTTGTCGCTGAACATGGTTCTGCGACAAGAAGTGGCTAGCGACATGGGTGTGTTCAGGACACATGTCAGAAAAGTAAAGTGGAACAGGAGCATGCATTGTGCGTGATCTTACCCATTTCAGGTTTTTAAAAAACTACAATAAACTAAAAATACCAAACAAGGGCAAATCTAGCTAGAGCATGCCTTACACATGAAGGAAACAAGAGACAATATTTAAATAGATTTAACCCTAATCTAGGCTTGATCACTCATAATCATGCAACATTATCCAAGAGAACATCACCAACAGTGATATAAACTAGAAAATAAAAGTCAAAATGACCAACAGAGAAAGGAATGAAAAGAGATCCATGGGGGTGTGAAACCCATTTCATGATTTTGGGACACATTCCAAGAATATTTTCCCATTTTATTAAGGAATTTGTTAATATCCATCATCCTGGATATCACAAACCCTAAAAATAAAGTTTAAAACTGAAAACAAGGTGAAAACTGGCTACCTAAGCTAGATCTATGCAATAATTAAATAATACAGAAAAATTAAAGCTAAACTAAACTAACCTAAAATCTACCTACAACTAAGCTCTAGACTTGTCTCCAAGAGTGATTTTCTTGATTCTGTCTAAATTCTCCAAAAAAACTTCTCAGCTCATGGGGCTCACCTCATATTTATAGAAGTGGAACCCTAGGCCCATGGGCTTGATCTGAGGCCCACTGTGTCACAAGACATCACACACATCACAACTTTGTCGCGGGACTAGGCTGCATGTGGCAAGGCTTCTCGACTGGGTCTTGTGTCTCTATCCATGTCCGTGTCGCGGAAGCATGGACCGCGACAGGAGTTCCTCGACTGGGGCATGGCTTGGCCTCCAAGGTGTTGGTGGCGCGGAACCTTGGTCGTGTCGCGGAACCATGGTCCTCGACCAGGGTTCCTCGACTGGAGTTCCCAGACTGGTCTTCTTCTTCGTTTTGCATGCTGGTCGCGAATCTCTCCTGTGTCGCGGAACCATGGTCCTCGACCAGGGTTCCTCGACCAGGTGTTCCCAGACAGAGCTGAATGGGCCAGATGGACCGAAGTTATTCTTTTTGTGGGCTTTTCTATCTTTTCCCATCTTTTTGTATTTTTGTGGGCTTGTTTATTCTTTTGCCCATCTTTTTCATTCTTTTTTCTTTTCTTTTCTTTTTCTCATGTTTTTGGATTTTTCTAACATAAATATGTAATAAAATTACATATTTGTGCATTTTTCATACCAGCTCAATATTTTACAATTATGCATAAATCAGTCCAATTCGACTGCTTTCTTATTTAATATAAGACCGGAATGCGATCAAATGCCCGTTTCAGACACGGAAATGGATTGAAAATAATGGTCATTTCTGGCCATTATCAACATCCTCACATTTAATACTGATCGTCCCCAAGCAGTCAGAGTCAATGTTCCTAAGAACACGGACTCTACATATTCAATTCATTTTCATGGCTTCAAAAATTTCATTCTTTTTGGATTGGGATAAGACAATCAAAAACTACAAGTATTAACTTCCCTTGATTGCAGTGTTTAATGAAATGATACTTGCTCACTACATCGGGCCTACAAATCAAACATTATTATCAACCCTTCATGAATATCATGTTTGAAAGATGCAAAGATTAAAAATGAGAATTAAGGGATGACACGAACATATCACAATTCATGAAACAGAGCCTCACATATAAGAGAATCGGAAAATTCACTCACTCTCAATTGGGGTTTAATCATGAACGCTCAAAATCAATTCAATTAAATTATCCCATAAGCTTGCAATCAGACCAACTCGCCACCGGCTCATTTTCTCAAATCGAGATCTCGAGGTCTTATTTAAGGGTTATAATGGGGCATACGGTTGTAACATCAGGTAGGAAAGGGAAATATTGGGTTAATAAGTGGCAAGGATTAATTCTATCATAATATGGCATATTTATTTAAAAAATTATGATCATCAATATTTTTTTTCTTTCTTTTGCTTTTCTCTCTCTCTTTTTTTTTCTATGACATTAGACTATGTCTAATTGCTTTATCATTTGCAATTTATTGTTGTTGAATGGAACACATCACATTTTTTTTTTGAGTACCGATTTGATGAATTGATGATCATAAATTTTAATGCCTTGATAAAGTTCATACTTGCACACTTGGGTTTGAACTTCTTGGTCTTTTTAGAAGGCTTGGAAAAATATAGAGGGCTTCAAAGAAAAATTAGGCTTATAGGCTCAAATTGGTTAATCCTAAAGGGAAAATATTTTTGGGTTTGGATTTCAAAAGAAGGCCAAAAATTTGGGGTTCTAGGTGCCTCGATCATATGCTCGATTTTGGGAATATGGCATGGTCTTGAATCGGTCTCAATTGCAAGTTCTAGTTTCCTTTAATCAAAGAGATTCGCACATCAAAGAAAATAAATGAGTAAAAGTGACTCATGGCTCAACCTCACAAGGTTGGGTTGATTCACGTCATACAATATTCTCAAATTTAATCAAAGCTTAATTCTAACAATTTATTCAATCAAATTTTCTAACATGCAGATCTATTACCCAATAAGCTGATCGCATCATTAAATTTTTATAGCTCAAAACCTTAGGAATTCATGTCATGCATGTTTTCAATTATATTATCCCAATTTAAAGGTTTGAAAATTTAATCATAAGCCTCAAATTCGACATGTGAATTTAGAGCAGGTTTATGCACATTTTTGCTGGTTATTTAATTTAAAGCAGTAAAGAGGCACTGCTGACATACAGAGTACGTCAACAGCATATTTTTGGCCTGACAGTCACTTATTCATCTTGGACTGTCAGACATCTTTTCAGAAATAAAAGAACTAATAAAAACAGAGAGAGTTGTTGGGGTTGCAAAATCCCAATCCGAAAGCAGTAATTATATCAATTACAAGAGATTTCATTTGCAATCAAATCTATCTGCATGGATGAATTGAAATTCTCTTATATGATATTTACAATTGAGCTCAAAAATGATGAAGTCAGGGATCGCCGTCTTTCTTCTCATCCGATTTCTTGGAGGAGCCAGCTTCATCAGGGATCTTCTTGAGTAAAGTTTGCAAGATCTGATTTTGACTGAGGATCAGTGATTCCACCATTTTTCGATTTCTCTCCTCTTTTTCTAGCATCATCCTTCTGAATTCTTCGTCTCTCTTTTCCTTCTCCAACTTCTCCTTCCGTTTTTCTTCCTTTTCTCTCCTACGCTCTTGGCGTTCTTCTTCAGCCCTCTTTCTCTGTTCCTCATGACTTGTCATAATGGCATCTGTCATGGACTTCATTTCTTCGAGCATAGATTGACTCATTCTTCTCATCATCTCAAATGCTTGGGAATCAGCCGGGAACTGAGATACATTCTGGCTTTGAGGTGTCTGTGGTTGAGTCGGAAACGGGGATGCCGGAGTAGGAAAAGGCATCTCTGTTTGCTCTTGCTGAGATCTCTCTTCTGCTGCAGTAGAAGGTCCCGCATCAGTACGGGCTTGCTTTGTTCCCTTCTTAGCCCTTGGCGGTCTACTCCTCTTCTTTGGTGCTTGCCTTCCGGTTATGAATGAGGATTGAGCATCTGAATCACCTCCTCCATACAGCTGGGGGAAAGAGTATCTAATTCGTTCTGTCAGGGGCAACCTTGGCACGCTGATGGGAGGGTTCACCTTCACGATGTCGTCCCCTGCAAATGCGCTCAGGTCGACGTTCTGGGCCACACAGATTCTTCTTATTAAGTTCGGGTAGCACAGAGCCTGCCTGTCCTCTAACCGCGCTACTATGACTTCAAACACATGCCTTCCTACGTTCAGCTTCGTTCCACTCCACATTCGTGCGAACCCCATCAGAACGCTCCCATATGTGTTGTGTGGGTGCGAGTTGGGCCGAATCTTTGACATGTAAAATTCGTAGGTTGGCATGAAATGCATTCGTAGGAAGTTGGTGTCAAAAGTGTGCCCTGGGGCGGTGATTCTTGTCATGCTATTGGCCACGGTTGCATACTTTGCATACTCCTTTGTCTTGGCCCTCTTTACCATTATTTCTTCAAGGGGAAACTCACTTATGATGTCCGGGGTTCCAAAAAATTGGTTCAACCATTCTGGCGAGATGTCTATTACATGACCCCGGATCCAAGTAGTTCTGTCGGCGGCATTGATATTGCAGAAGAATTCTCTTGTCAACTCAACAAAGCCATCTTCGTCATGATGCAGCATAAAATTTCCCCATTCTTGATTTCTATAGAAGGTTTCGACAGTGGGATGATGCAAGGCATCCTGTCTGAACCCTTTATCAGGCACTATCATCTTCTGTAGCTTTGCATACAGTTCTGCTCTTTCTTTGCTACCATTAAACTTAATCTGCACTTCTTCTTCACTCAGCTGCTTGTCTTTCTCATACTGTTTAGATCCCATCCTTTGCCTCACAGAGTTCTCAGACCAAAACTCTACTGGCCGAATGGATCCGACTGATTCATCGTCGCTCGAGTGCCAATCTGTTTGGTCATCACCCTCTTGCGGTTGCTCATTCATCGGTACAGCTTCATGTCCCCTTTGACTTGATTCTCCATAAGCTGTCTCTTTTCCAAGCTCCTCCTCATCTTCCCTAATTCGTGCGGCTTGCCCGACAGGACGTTGGAAAATGGGTGCCAGCTGCTCCATAAATTCATTCTCTTCCTGCATGGCTTCCTCTCTGTCGTCAGCCATGTCCTGTGATTTATTCGCTTTGGTCTGTGGCTCTGTAACTCTTTGTTGCTCAACGGCTTTCTCTTTCAACAAATCTGCCAATGTGACTGGGTTCGTGGGAGTTTCAGCAGTTCTGATCACGGTTTCGATTCTGGCAGTGCCCACAAGTGGATCAACGATTCGGGATGCCTCTGTCTGATAACGAATCTGCTCAGGCACCTCTCCTCGATCGATCCCTGTCTCAATCTGCTCATTCAGCCTGTTTCTTATGTCTCCCAAAATGGTCTCCCTATCGTGACCAGTGGGGCCAGTCCATGCAGGAGGTTGTTCTTCTTTGATTTTCAGTCCGGTTCCCTCTTTTCCGCCTGTAATCATTAAATCATCATCACCTTCCCGTCCAGCTTCACCAGTTCCTTCAGACTTTCTGGCTTCTAGATCAGCTTGAAGTTTTTCGGCAACTTCCCGATCATGTGCCTCTTTCTTTTTCTTTTCCTCTTCAGCCCTGGTCTGCTGAATATTTTTTCTTATCTGTTTCTCCTCCGCAGCCCTCCTTGTTCTTTCAGCTCGTTCCTGCTCACTTAACTTATCCACTCCTGAACCACCTGTTCCTTGATCAAGCAGCCCAGCTAATGCAAATTCATCATTTTGCATTTTCCTGGCCAGTTCAGCTCTTGAGCAATCAGTTCTTTTCTTTTAGGTGGTGGAGGTGGCATTGGTTTCTTGCCTCTGTCCTTGGGATCCGTAGGTGCTGCCACTGTCCTAACTGTTGGTTCAGGTTCTTGGATCACCACTTTCTTTTCCGGAGCTCTTGCTGTTTTGTCTTTTTCAGCAGATTTTATCAATCTTCTTCTCGTTCCAGGTTGAGGCACGGGCTGACCTCCAGATGCAACAGCAGTGTTAGGTGTTTGCTCGGGCGGGATGGGTGGATCAGTGGTGGCGGGTGCTGCAGCAGGTGTTGAAATTTCAGACTGAGTTGGCTGTGCTGGAGTCTGAATCGTTTCTTGCTGTACCACTGGTTCGGTGGTAGCAGCTTCCTACACTTCGGTCTGCCCTCTTTGCGGCAAAGCTGAAGCTTGTACTGCTGGCTGGGTAGGCTGTGGGTTGGCTTCAGGAGGAGTGGAAAAGTAGGCATCAATCTCAGCGTCTGGATCTTCCGGATTTTCCTGTTGCGTATCTTCCTGAGCTTCTTGGGTCCCAAACAACCTGTGTGCAAATCTCAGATAATCGTGCACAAATGTCTGACTTGTTATCCGGACCAGTTTGAGCTCCCATGCCTTCTTGATTCGTGTGCAAAACAAGCTTCTGATTTTGTGGTTGTAGTGCATGACCTTCATTCTGTTTCCCTCCTTCCCATATTTCAGGGCTTCACTATCCATTTCCATGAGGAGTTCAAGATACGAAGTTCTGTATTGCTCCATCATGGTGTTGACCATATCCCTTTCCAGCTCTTCTGTCACATATGTCATCTTTTGCGCCATATCGTACTTCAGATATTCCCCTGCCTCGGCCTTGGTCATTAATCTGAGTTGCGTCTTTTTATCTGTCATCACTGACCAATTGTGGTGCTGCACCTCATAAAGGGCTTTCTCCCTTAATTCTCTGATGTGCTCGGGAAATCCAGGGTCTACCTCAGTTCCCTTCTCCATTGGTCTCGTCTGGCCGAACCGCTTGTTTATGAAAATCGTCTCAAAGTTATCCTCATCTGGCAAGGTCAATCCTTTATCCAATCTTTCTTGTGTTATGAACCCTCTGCCTTTTCCCCACAGATGTGCCATCTCGTGCCATTCCTTCCGAGCTGCATTGATTTCTTCTCTGAACTTGTTTATCATGGTAGAGTTCCTTTCTGTGTTGAACTCCTCAATTCTCCTCAGTTTGTGGAGTAGGTTGTAACTCATTTCCCTATGTCTTAGCTTAGCCTGCTTGGTTACCCATTTCTGCTCTTCTCTTCCCATGTTGTCAAATAACCACGGGCTCCAAATGCAGGGGAAGGCTTCATACATTGAGATGGCTCCCTTTCCCAATATTTGGCTCACCGGTAAAGGTCTTTCCACAAACTGCAATCGCACTTGTGGGTCTATGGGCTGGTCGGGAATGAGTATATCATAATTTGAGATATCAATTCCCACTGTTCCATCTTCTAAATGACGTTGCCAGACGGCTGTGTGTATCTGGAACTTCAGTGTGATCCTTTCCAAATGCACTTCGGGTGTCATTATGGAGTCATTCGGGGCATGATCTGTCATTAGTTCCCAAAACTTCAACATGTGATAGGAAAAATCCCTTTCTATGTTCGTCAGAGCGGTTGATCTATCTGCAGGAGGGATTTTTACGTCCCATCCGGGCCTTAATGATAACTCAGCTTCGGTGCCCTGGTCCAACGGTACTTTATACACGCTTATCAGTGCTTCCCTGAGCTTTTTGATCTGGGTTCTGTTCGCAGAGGCTTCTATTGCTGCCTGATGTAGAGTGCAATCAGGCAGTCCAATTGCTGACTTAATCACTTTTTCGTTCCTGAAAAATATAGGAGGTATTAGCTCCACTCAAGTTTTTATGTTTTTCGAAAATTGGGTTTCAAGTTAAAAATCAACATCCTCACATTTTGAGCTTTGCTCGAAATGTGATTTATTTGATTAGTACTTAAAACTTTATCCATAGGCAGATGCCATTATTTAATTAGAAAAAGGTGTAAGTCATTGGACTTAGAGAAATTTTAATGGGCTATTAGGCCCAAAAGTTTGATTTTCTATTTTATTAAACAAGTCCAAGACACTTGTTGAAAATGGAATGAGATGAGAATGACGGGACTGGATGCTCGAAGTTGGAATATGCAGTGGAGACGTGCGTAGTGGATTTGCAAACTCCGAATTGCTTGGGCTGTATTTGGACAGTTAAAACATTCAAGAGGCGGTGCAAACACTATTTTTAATTTTAAAATGGTTGACTTGTTTTATTTAATGAAAAAGTGAGATGTGTGGGGTCCCAATTTTTTGGATTTTGAAAATGATAGCAGTTTTAAGTGGCAAAAATTATTGCTACTTCAACTCACACATTTAGTTCCATTGGGAACAAAAACACACTTGTCAACCAAAATTCCTAACAACTATTTTTGTCTTTTTGTGAAAAAGTGAAATCAAGAAAAAGGGAAATGGGGGTGTGCACAGGGCTGCTGAAAGGGAATTGGGTACACTGGGATTACCATAAACAAACACACAGCCACTTTTTCAACTAGCAGTACATACACACGCAGGGTACCCACAAGGAAAGCAGCATTAAATAATCTCCAGGGAATGCAAACAGTATGAACACTAAAACAGATTTCACAACCATGCTAACACCCTTCATGCTTCAAAAACCTCAAGCTCAATCAAACTGGCATGCTCTATTTAATCTAAAATAACAATCATGAGTCATCAACAACACCAACCTATTCAGAAATAACCCAGTGTTCGTTGAGAGACAAAATTGATTCAGACTTCTCAATCATAACAGATACAAAATGCAAGCATGCTCAAAGACAACATTGCAACAGAGGTATTGCAAAACATGATGTGGATATTAAACAAACTGTGAACCTTAAAAACTCGACAATGGGGGAAATTACCCCCTGTCGAACCCTAAGGTTTTGGCTATGTTCTTCTAGATTACCCAGGTTTTTAGAATCAAAAGTCCAAACAAACAACCCCTAACATTCCTCACCAACACAATCCGAATGCCCACCCCATCAATCATGCTCGCCCTACTCCCATCGCGACACAGGATTCACAAAAACAATGCCCACCACTAACAATCTCAAAACCAAACTCAAATAGTGGAGAAGTAACACATGGGAACCCATTTACACACAATCGTAAGTCAAAACACAAAAATCCCCAAAATCGCGAAAATAGGGGCCCGAGAGTGCTTACCATGGTTCGGTATGCTTTTGAGATGATGAGGATGATGGTTCCATGGCGACAATCGGATAGAGTTTCGCCTGAGTTTGGTCGGAGATGGTTGCGAAGGACACGGTGGTGTGCTTCGGGAGAGGCAGTTTCAGACGAGAGGAATTCGAAAAAAAACTAAGTGTTGGAAGTGTGGGGAGGACGAGGGAGAAGAGGGGGGGGGGGGGGGGGGTTAAATACTAATGGGCCAGTCGTGGAACCCTAGCCCATTGTCGCGGAACAGTGTTCCTCGACTGGGCTCGGCGACATTAGAGGTGTCGCGGAGTATGGCACTTGGTCGCGGAACAACGCTCCTCGACTGGGGGTATCGTGACCAAGCTGGAGAGAGGAAGGGTTTAGTGTAAATCGTGTCGCGGAACTGGTACCTAGTCGCGGAACAGTGGTCCGCGACACGGTGTATCGCGACCGCGACAAACATTACTCAGGGACAAGTGAAGTCTGGTCGCGGAAGTGAGCCTGGTCGCGAGGCAGTGTCCCGCGACAAAGTGGTCACTCCGCGACACGGACTTCACTATGAGGGGGAAACTGTGTCGCTAATCTCCTTTTGGGCGCGGGGCAGTGTCCCTCGACACAGAAGGGATTCCGCGACATTTTATTTTGAATTTTCAAATTTTTAACGGATTGGGCCCGATTGTGATGTTTGGGCCTGAGTCCATTTTATTTGACTTGGGTCTGAGTTAATTCAGTCCAAGTGAATTCAAAATAATGGGCTGGAATTTAAATCAATCTACTTGCACAAAATTAGGTCGGGTCAGCTCCACTTATCTGCGAAATTTATTCCGAATTTTAAATTGCTTTAAATTCCGAGAATATTTTTCTTAGATTTGTGGAATTTTCCCAACCAAGAACCTGGTTTTCCATGCTATTTTTCTGCTCCTTCTTTTTGGTGGTTCCGGAATTCCTGCAAAGTAGATAAATACCCGATTGGTTAGGTTTTCTCCTCGAATCAACATCCTCACATTTAGAGTCTTAGTACTCTAAGCACTCTAAATGTTTAGCCAATTTGAGGGTACTTCTCTGTTCTGTAGTAATAAATAAACTACACTAACTAGCTATGAGTAATCAGGAGTGTAATTCTCTTAATAAACGACGCTGCATCCTCCCCGGCAACGGCGCCATGAAACTTTTGACAAATTTCACTAACACGAGTATTTTTCAATAAAATATATCAGGATTGAATTTATTAAATGAAGAGAGTTATGAGTCGTGGGAAGGGGTTTAAGGATATATTCCACTTTTTATTACTCATGTGGGGTACTCTGATTTCAAATGGCGCTGTGAACCTCCCTGGCATGAAACTTTTGACAAATTTCACGGTGCAGCCGGGATAGACAGTTCAATCTTAACCTTCAGTCTGTCACACTGAAGGTTCCTGGCATTTTGCATCATGTAACTTATCATAGTTCCAGGTCATGAAGATCCGCGCCATGAAACTTTTATCACATTCCCACTATATGAGCATTTTCTAAAAGATCATAATCCTGGTTTTCGATTTTATTTAATGAAACCAATTTATGAAGGCGGAGTTGGGATTAGGGATATATTTATAAGTTGTCACGTTTTTATTACTCGTGTTAAGAAACTGTGGCCCGAAAGCGCACGGAGTCAAAAATTGCAGTATTTATAGTAAGTACCGGATCGTTCACTGGAGGATGTGCGATGGAAGCAGGGCCCACGTCTTTTACTAAGATTTTCCACTCGGTTACTCAATTCAAGTTTGTGCTTGATATCTAACTACTACTTGGCATAATTTAAACTAAGCTATGAAAGCGATTAAAATAAAGCAGGTAAAATTATTCTGGAAAGCAAGTTAAATTTAATCTAAGAAAGCCATAAAATTATTCTAAGAAAGCGGTTAAAATTATACTATGAAAGCATATTTAAAATGAGACAGAAGGGACAGGAAGAAAAGAATAAAGATTGGACAAGATTCAGATGAAACACAATTAAACTTCCATTTTAATACACAGATCTTAGCTTGGGATAATCCATCAATTAGCTAATTCTCATTCTCTCTGTACCATGTTCCCTTTAACAGACAGGTACTTGTAGTAAGAGTTTACATGCTCTTAAGGAAACAAATTCTAAGATACCACAGACTCACAACTGCTCCCGTCAGAGCGTGTCATTTATCTGTGGTGGACAAGCAACACCTGACAAATCATTTATTGAAGTGTCAAGTACTGCTTTCATTCCCCCATGTCACACCCAAAGATTCTAATCAAGCCCTGAACTATCCCTTAACTATCAGTCCTAGTAGCAGTTACACAACTCTCAATACAACCGAGTGACCTCTAACGAAAGCATTTAAAAGAAAGCGATAAAGAAAGCATTTAAAATCCTATCACTCGGAGGTTTTTGAAAGTCTGACCCTGGTAGTAAAAGAAAGCCCCTTGTCAGAATGACTGGATGTGGATCAAGAATTCCCTATTCTCGGTGAACCGCTTGCAGTGTTCACTTCCCGTCGGGTGATTATGAGATACAAACTAATGAAACGAACTAATAGATTAGTTCGTTCCGGATGCACTCACTCAGGACTCAAAAATAGGCATTGGCAGAGGAGGATAGCAGTTGAAAGGAACTCAACCCTATCTTAGAAAATAACCAAGGCCTATGTATTGTTCCTCTAGAATTATCTATCACACCGTATTTGAATCCAAGTGGACCCCATCTCAGTGTGATATTTAATACCAGATTTCCAACACACAGCAATTTTGGAAAATAATAGATTTGAAAACCATTCCCTAAACAGGTACTAGACTCTCAATAAGAACACAGACCCTTTCAGTCTAGGTGAGACCTAATCGCTGACTCTGCTTCTAATTTCCCAAAATCAACCCCCCAGTCGGATTTGAATTAGTCATAACAGTGGACTTTATCCCTTACTTAGATCCGGATTTTATAAATGAATTTTTGTTGGAAATTTATAATGAGACATCTGATTTAAACCACGACTTCTATGTCCAAGGGAAGGATCCCAAAATAATAATGACCACAATATCTTCATAATAATATCATGCATAAATTTATACAGAAGTGTAAAATTAAATAACCCAAAATATAAGGCGGGTTTAGACAGAAGTTGGAACACAGAGATGAAATAGCCGGAGATGAGAAGAATTTTGGCTAAAGAGATGACAAAATAATTAGGGTTAATTGGATTGCAGTTATCTGTGGTCCAGTTCCCTAATTATTTAGGTGGGATGATTTTAGACAGTGGAATGCCCTAAATGACAGTTGCCGCCGTCATCTTAGACTCCACTATCTGTGAATTTGGAAGAAAACCTACATGTTCTATTACTGCAATAATTATTAGATGACATTGGCATATATCATCTAACATTACTACAGCTCCAGATTCAGGTTTGAAATTAAAATAAGGAAAAGAAAACTGTATCCGGATAGGGGTCAGCTGAGCAGCTATTATAATACCGGATGGACGAACCGCCAAGGCTTCCACCAACTACTATCTGGACCATGCAAAATAACAACTTGTAATTAATATACAGACCACGAGCTAGTTTATCCGTGTGGGAATACCCGCCAACATTAGTCTGTTATACCTCTTACTAGCTGTTTCACACAACACGGGTAAAGACAAAAGAAATAAATAAAAGAAAATATTTTTGGGTCATCTTGTATGAGAAACATTGGTTTCTCATGCAAGGGTATGGAAATTAATCCATAATTACTCTTTATGTCTAAATAATCACTCATTCCATAATTAATTAATTAATTACAGTCCGGATTATATACTTAGATCATTAGAGTTTAATTTTTATAGAAGAGTCTTTTAATGGAAAATTGAACAAAGTTCTTTATATCAAATTAATCATGGGTTGAGATCATTGGATTTCAACCTCAAAATATTAATATAAAGGTTCAATTAATTAATGGGGTGAGATGGAGAATAAGAATTTGGCAAAGAGGTGCCAAGCCTGTCGAGGAACAGAGTTTGTGTCGCGGACCGTGGGTCCGCGACAGGAGGCTCTCGACAGAGAGGTGGGAAAATAAGAGAAATTGAAATTTTGGAGATTAGGGTTGTCGTGTCGCTAAACAAAAATTGTGTCGCGGACCATGGGTCTGCGACAGGGGATAGCGACACAAGGTGTGAACATCCAACAAGGGCATAATTCCTGGTCACGGAACACGGAGTGTGTCGCGGACCATGGGTCCGCGACAGGAGTTTCTCGACCAGAGCCCTCCTAGAATAAAATACAAGTATTTGGGTCCTTGGTCGCTAATCAAGTTGTGTCGCGGACCGTGGGTCCGCGACAGGTTTGGTTTGCGACCAGGAGTTTTAAAAAATTTGTACAACACATGTTCTTAGACTCGCATGTCGCTAAACTGCCCTCTTGTCGCTGAACGTGGTTCCGCGACAAGAAGTGGCTAGCGACATGGGTGTGTTCAGGACACATGTCAGAAAAGTAAAGTGGAACAGGAGCATGCATTGTGCGTGTTCTTACCCATTTCAGGTTTTTAAAAAACTACAATAAACTAAAAGTACCAAACAAGGGCAAATCTAGCTAGAGCATGCCTTACACATGAAGGAAACAAGAGACAATATTTAAATAGATTTAACCCTAATCTAGGCTTGATCACTCATAATCATGCAACATTATCCAAGAGAACATCACCAACAGTGATATATACTAGAAAATAAAAGTCAAAATGACCAACAGAGAAAGGAATGAAAAGAGATCCATGGGGTGTGAAACCCATTTCATGATTTTGGGACACATTCCAAGAATATTTTCCCATTTTATTAAGGAATTTGTTAATATCCATCATCCTGGATATCACAAACCCTAAAAACAAAGTTTAAAACTGAAAACAAGGTGAAAACTGGCTACCTAAGCTAGATCTATGCAATAATTAAATAATACCGAAAAATTAAAGCTAAACTAAACTAACCTAAAAACTACCTACAACTAAGCTCTACACTTGTCTCCAAGAGTGATTTTCTTGATTCTGTCTAAATTCTCCAAAAAAACTTCTCAGCTCATGGGGCTCACCTCATATTTATAGAAGTGGAACCCTAGGCCCATGGGCTTGATCTGAGGCCCACTGTGTCACAAGACATCACACACATCACAACTTTGTCGCGGGACTGGGCTGCATGTGGCGAGGCTTCTCGACTGGGTCTTGTGTCTCTATCCATGTCCGTGTCGCGGAAGCATGGACCGCGACAGGAGTTCCTCGATTGGGGCATGGCTTGGCCTCCAAGGTGTTGGTGGCGCGGAACCTTGGTCGTGTCGCGGAACCATGGTCCTCGACCAGGGTTCCTCGACTGGAGTTCCCAGACTGGTCTTCTTCTTCGTTTTGCATGCTGGTCGCGAATCTCTCCTGTGTCGCGGAACCATGGTCCTCGACCAGGGTTCCTCGACCAGGTGTTCCCAGAGAGAGCTGAATGGGCCAGATGGGCCGAAGTTATTCTTTTTGTGGGCTTTTCTATCTTTTCCCATCTTTTTGTATTTTTGTGGGCTTGTTTATTCTTTTGCCCATCTTTTTCATTCTTTTTTCTTTTCTTTTCTTTTTCTCATGTTTTTTGATTTTTCTAACATAAATATGTAATAAAATTATATATTTGTGCATTTTTCATACCAGCTCAATATTTTACAATTATGCATAAATCAGTCCAATTCGACTGCTTTCTTATTTAATATAAGACCGGAATGCGATCAAATGCCCATTTCAGATACGGAAATGGATTGAAAATAATGGTCATTTCTGGCCATTATCAGCATGGGATATCTTACAGCAGGAGAATATGGGGGCGAAACAAGCAATCACGGTAAAATTGCAAACGTTGCGTCGAAATTTTGAAACTTTGGCCATGAAACATGAGGAATCTGTGCAAACTTATCTGTCAAGGGTTTCTGCTATCGTGAATCAAATGAAATCATATGGCGAGAATATAAGTTCGGAAAATGTTGTGAGCAAAGTTTTAAGAAGTTTAACTCCAAAGTTTGATCATGTGGTTGCTGCAATAGAAGAATCAAAGGACTTATCCACTTATGGATTTGATGAGTTGTTAAGTTCTTTGTTAGCACATGAAGCCAGAATTACCAGGCCCTCTGAGAAGGTTGAGGAAAAGGCTTTCCAGGTGAATGGTGAGTCCTCTTTGAAATCTCAACAAAATAATTTAGGAGGCAGAGGTCGAGGACGAGAAAACTATCGTGGTCGAGGTGGTCGTGGCAGAGGAAGAAGTAACGGTAGAGGAAGAGGAGGACAGTTCGTTAGAGGCAGAGGACAATTTGGTGATCAATACCAACATCAACATCAGTACAAGAATCCAATTCAATGTCACTGTTGCAAGAAGTTTGGCCACAAAGAAGCAGATTGTTGGTATAAGCAGCGGAGTGAGCATAAACATGTAAACTTTTCAGAAAAGGTGGAAGAAGAGAGTAAGTTGTTTATTGCTCATTCGTCCGATGTTGATGATTATAACAAAGTCTGGTTTGTCGATAGTGGATGTTCGAATCACATGTCGAGCAAAAAATCTTTGTTTCGGGATCTTGATGAAACGCAGAAAAGTATGGTTCAACTTGGTAATGACAAGCAAATTCAAGTTGAAGGAAAAGGAACAGTAGCTATCAAATTTATGCATGGAGAAACAAAACTGCTTCATGATGTGCAATTTGTGCCAGAGATTGCTCATAATCTATTGAGTGTTGGACAGCTGCTGAAGAGTGGATACTCAGTTATTTTTTATGGAGATACATATACAATCACAGATAAAAAATCTGGAAACATGATAGCAGGTATTCACATGACTCATAACAATATGTTTCCTCTTGATGTCTCCAGGGACATTGCCTTTGTTGTCAAAAGTAGCAGGGAAACTGATTTGTGGCACTTACGTTATGGGCATTTGAATGTAAATGGCTTAAGAATCTTAAGTCAAAAGGAAATGGTCCTTGGTCTGCCGAAGATTGGTGAACTTGATTTCTGTGAAAGTTGTGCTTTTGGAAACAGGCCAAAAAATCATATCCAGTTGGGAGATCATGGAGAGCTTCAACATGTCTTGAACTCGTTCATGCAGATTTACGTGGCCCGATGCAGACTAATTCGCTGGGTGGAAGTCGATATTTTTTATTGTTCACAGATGATTATAGCCGGATGAGCTGGGTATATTTCTTAAACTCCAAATCTGAAACATTTGAGAATTTCAGAAAGTTTAAAGCGTTTGTTGAGAAACAAAGTGGCAGGCAGTTGAAAGCACTTCGAACGGATCGAGGCGGTGAATTCTTATCTAATGAATTCACAAAGTTTTGTGAGAAAAATGGTATTCGCAGGGAGCTAACAGCGCCATACTCACCGGAGCAAAATGGCATTGCGGAGAGGAAAAACCGAACTGTGGTAGAAATGGCTAGAAGCTTACTGTCGGCTAAAGGACTTCCAAATCAATTTTGGGGAGAAGCTGTAGCAACGGCGGTCTATTTGCTAAATATTTCTCCAACAAAAGTTGTTTTGAATCAAACTCCATATGAAGCTTGGAGTGGTCGGAAACCTCGGGTAAGCCATTTAAAAGTTTTTGGTTGTATAGCATATGCTTTAGTCAATTTGCGTTCAAAACTTGATGAGAAAGCAGAAAAGTGTATTTTTATTGGATATAGTCATCAATCTAAAGCATATAGGCTATACAATCCTACCGCAGCAAAAGTGATTATCAGTAGGAATGTCTTGTTCAATGAAGCAGCTGGAATGAAATGGAACGATGTTGCTACAGCTTCCTTCAATTGTTCTGGATGATGAGCAGGAGGATTCTTTACCTCCTGAACAATCACTGTAGTCCTCTCCTGGTGGCAGCAGCAGCATTTCAAATTTTGAAAGTTCATCTTCAGCACTCTCTCCCACTTCAAACAGCAGGGATGAAACTCCACCGAGAAAGTTTAAATCAGTGAGAGAGTTATATCAGAATTCTTGTGATTTTGCTCTGTTGGCAGCAGATCCAAATACATTTGAAGAAGCAGCAAAACACTCTCATTGGCAGAAAGCAATGGAAGAGGAGATGAAAGCCATTGAAAAAAATTCAACTTGGAAGTTAGTTGAAGCCCCTGAAGGAAAGAATATTGTAGGTCTCAAATGGGTGTTTCGAACAAAGTGTGATGCAGATGGGAGGATTCAAAAATACAAAGCTCGTCTCGTGGCAAAGGGATACTCACAACAAAAGGGGATTGATTTTGAGGAGACATTTTCTCCTGTTGCTCGATTTGAAACCGTGATGATTACTTTGGCTTTGGCGGCTGAGTTGCAATTACCTGTGTATCAATTTGATGTCAAGTCCGCCTTCTTGAATGGGGACTTGAACGCAGAGGTATATGTTATGCAACCACAGGGCTTTGTTATCAATGGAAAAGAAAACAATGTTTACAGGTTGAGTAAAGCACTTTATGGGCTTAAGCAAGCTCCGCGTGCGTGGTATGACAAGATTGATTCTTTTTTTCAGGAAAGTGGATTTACAAGAAGTGAAAATGAGCCCACTCTTTACATAAAAAAGCAAGACAACAACCACTTCTTGTTGGTTTGTTTGTATGTTGATGATATGATCTACTTTGGATCATCAAAAGCCTTGATTGAAGACTTTAAGTCCAACATGATGAGAAAATTCGAGATGACAGATTTGGGGCTTCTAAAATATTTCTTGGGATTGGAAGTTACACAAGAGAAAGATGGTATCTTTGTATGCCAGAAGAAGTATGCTGCTGATTTATTGAAGAAGTTTAATATGGCTAATTGTGAACCAGCAATCACGCCAATGAATATCAATGAGAAATTGCAACATGAAGATGGTACAGGAAGAGCTAATCCAACATTGTTCAGGAGTTTGGTTGGAGGTCTTAATTATCTCTCACACACTCAACCTGATATTGCATTTTCTGTTAGTGTTGTATCCAGATTTATGCACAATCCTACGAAGCAACATTTTGGTGCAGCCAAAAGAATTCTTCGTTATGTTGCTGGAACACTGAAGTTTGGCATTTGGTATAGTAAAGCATCTGAGTTCAAGTTGATTGGATTTACTGACAGTGATTGGGCAGGTTGTTTGGATGATCGAAAGAGTACCTCTGGGAATGTTTTCAGCTTTGGATCTGGAGCTGTAACATGGAGTTCTAAGAAGCAAGACACTGTTGCTTTATCATCCTAGGAAGCTGAGTATATGGCAGCAAGTGCAGCGGGAAGACAACTTTTATGGCTGAGGAAAATTCTTGCTGACGTGAATCACCAACCAAAGGAAGCAACGGAGCTCTTTTGTGATAATAGATCTGCAATTGCAATGGCCAACAATCCAGGCTTTCATGGGAGAACGAAGTATATTGATACTCAATATCATTTTATTCGGCATCAGGTTGCAAAAGGCACAATTTCTTTGAAGTTTTGTGGCACAAACACTCAAATGGCTGATATTTTTACAAAGTCACTTCCTCAAGCAAAGCATGAGTTGTTCAGGTCAATGATGGGAGTATGTGAGTTTGAATCAAGGGGGAGTGTTAATTAATTGATTCAAAGTTTAGAGTTTCAAGAGAGTCAAGTTATAATAAGTATTGTATCCTATTTCCAATATTGTGGTTGGTGGTGGTAGGTTGTTCTAGTCTATATAAGCAACCTATGTTTTGTAATGTAATAAGATGAAATAAAAATATTATTGCCGTCAATTTCCATTCTCTACTCTACCAACACAGTGGATTCTTCCTCCTCGCAGTACGTAATCCCAAATTAAAGGTTTATGTCATATCCACATTATCTTCAGGTTTCATTATTCCATCAGGTAATTAACTTCCAATCAAAGTGATAATACAGAAACTACATCGGAAGTGGGAGGGAACACCACATTTACCATGCCAAAAGATATATATATATCCCAGCCGGCCTTAATTCCTTCTCAGCGTCTCTTTTATGACTGACCTCAGGTAATGTAGCTCATCAAAATCCTTCTCATCCACAAATCCCTTGTCCTTGAAAAAACCCTCCTAACTTCATCCTGTGCCTTCCTCAAAACTCGCGCGGC
This sequence comes from Hygrophila difformis, assembly GCA_030278955.1. Taxonomy (NCBI): domain Eukaryota; kingdom Viridiplantae; phylum Streptophyta; class Magnoliopsida; order Lamiales; family Acanthaceae; genus Hygrophila; species Hygrophila difformis. The sequence goes on along the minus strand of JAOANR010000012.1, from coordinate 13,148,837 downwards.
TGGTTCAACATTTCTGCCATTGCCCAATCCGTCGTAAAACTCGCACGGCTGGTTCAACATTTCTGCCATTGCCCAATCCATCGTTGTAGACGATGTTTCAATTCCAGTATTGAACATATCCTGTGTGTGCACACTAAAACATCGTGCAAAACATCATCGATACTAGCAAGAATTTAACGATGATCTGATGACGATGGAGAAACCTGCAGTACTGCCTTTATATTATGTCTAGCTGGGTTAATTGAAGCTCGTGTCCCTAGCTCTTCATTGTACTTGAGTAGCTAGAACATCTGCTAAGTGTTCTCCTCTTTGCTTTTGTTCATCATTGGCTACTTTGTGGTTATGAATGATTTTATCGAGTATCCCTCCCGATATATAGTTCGTGCAGTTTCCTCTGTAGCCTGTCTCCGTATCCTGCATGAGGATCTGGTGTAAGTTGCCGCCGATGAATGAATGGCAACTTTGTTGGGGCGGGCCGGGAGAGGTTTGGAGTTGGAAATGGAATTGGGATGGGGTTTAGGGTGGATGATGAGGTTGAAAAGGGTGGGGTGGCAAGAAATACTTATGAGAAAAATGATGGATGATGGGAAATCAAGATTCATGGTGGCTATTGCAGAGTGCAGAAAAGGTGTGTGAGGAATTTTGTTGGGTGAATGGATTTGGATACAAGTTTGGGTCAAATATGGGATGGTTTGAACTGGTTGTTGGACACCTCTGGGCTCAGCTATGCTCCTAGTCATCCACTCCACCGGCCACCGTGACCCGTGACCGTCCCCTCCCCCCATTCATAATTAACAATTTTTTAAAAAAAATTAAGGTTAATATTTGATCGATAATAACTCATTTATCACCATTGTAATAATTTAAAAGTTCATAAAATTCTAAAACTTTTGAGCTTAAAGGACGGGCGGGTGTTAATTTGAATAAGTTGTGACATTTTGGATCCAATATCAAAAAAATTACAGCAAAAACAAAGAAAGCTATTTGATTCAATCAGCTGTTTAGATTTTATTACTCCCTCCGTCCCAGCTCAAATGTCATGTTTAACTTTTTTACATTGTTCATTGTTCAACTTTAACTCGACATTATTATAAGTATACATTTTGGAAAAAAAATATAGTCGAGTTCGGTCATGTTAGATTTGTCTAATCGTATATTTTTAGAATATATAATTTTTTACTTGTATATAGTTTGAAATATTAGCAATTAAAAAAGTGTATTGGATTGTGTGCAAAAATCAAACAGAACATTTCAAATGGCATGGATTATTATTATTATTATTATTACTATTATTATTATTATTATTTTCGAACACTAGTAGTCCCAATCCAATGACCCATATATAAACTAGTTGTTTGTTGTCCATGTATTATGCTGAATCCAGTTAATAGTCTATGATAGATTGATAGTGTATGATAAAGCTAGCTAATTTGAACATCAATTAAACAGGAGGGGTTGAGACGACTGGGATGGGGCTATGGGAAATGGAGAGGAGGCGAGATGGTGAGGCAGCGGCATCGGTGGAGTCGCAACGGCGAAGGGGCGGCGGCGCTGCTCTCGGCGAGAGGGAGAGGGTGGAGAAGGGCGGCGGACAGAGGTGGAGGGAGTGGTGTTGTGGTCGACTGCTGTGTAATGAGAAGGAGGGAGGAGTAATTTTTATGCTTAGAGTAGAATTTTGAATGTAGGGTAAAATTAGGGCAAATGGATGAAATTAGAGTGAGGATCCAATTTTGATTAGTTGGCAGTATTCCTTCCCTTCTTTAGACATGGTCATGACCAAGACTCCATTTGTTTGCTGGAAATTGAGTCCCCATTTTGCATAAAAGCAGTCCACCATTTGCACCTTGAGCATGGCCATGACTAAGTGCTCTCTAACTTGCTGGAATTCAACATTTTCTTGCCTTCAAATCAGTCCATTATATATACCTTAGTCATGGTCATGACTGAGCTCACTGTGGCAATCTGAATTCTTTCTTCTTCCTCTCCAAAAAAATGATTTACCTATGCACAAAAAACACAGCACTAAAATAAACTAAAAAAAACACACGAAATATCGATAAAAAGCTTGTGTTGCCTCCCAAGAAGCGTTTTTCTTTATAGTCTTTGGCTAGACTTTCTTCTCAACTCATCATCAATTCTTGAAATTGGCATCTACAAGAGACACCATTTCCACATTTTCACTAGAAAATCCCTCATAATACGGCTTGAGTCGATGCCCATTGACTACAAACTTTTTCTCCGTCTTCAAACTTTGTATTTCAACTGCACCATAAGTAAAACTTTAGTAATCATAAATGGTCCAATCCATCTAGAACGTAACTTACCAGAAAAAAGCTTGAGCTTGAAGTTATATAAGAGAACTTTTTGCCCAATCTCAAAAGATTTTCGAGATATTTGTTGATCATGTAAAACTCTATGTTTCTCTTTGTAAATGAGTGCACTCTCATAAGCCTCATTCCGAATTTCTTCCAACTCTTGAATTTGCAACTTTCGATGGAGCCCTGCTTCTTTTAAATTCATGTTACACTTCTTCACTGCCCAATATGCCTTGTATTGAAATTCCACAGGTAGATGACATGGCTTCCCAAACACCAATCGGAACGATGACATCTCTATAGGCGTCTTGCACGCAGTACGACATGCCCATAAAGCGTCATCTAGCCTTAAGCTCCAATCCTTTCTATTCGGTTGAACAGTTTTCTCCAAGATCGATTTGACCTCCAGATTAGAAACTTCAGCCTATCCATTAGTCTGTGGGTGGTAAGAAGTAGACACCTTATGAGTAACACCATACTTCTTAAATAGGGCCGAGATGGTCTTGTTACAGAAGTGGGTTCCCCTGTCACTCACAATAGCCCTTGGCATTCCAAAGCGCGAAAATATGTTAGACTTAATAAAATCTGCAACCACTTTGAATCATTAGTTCGGGTGGCCTTAGCTTCCACCCACTTCGTAACATAATCAACAGCTAAAATAATATAAAGATATCCAAATGAAGTTGGGAAAGGTCCCATGAAATCGATACCCCACACATCAAAAATTTCAACAAACAACATTGGAGTCTGGGGCATTTGATTACGGGAGGAAATATTACCTACTCGTCGACAACGATCACATGATTTGCAAAAAGCATGAGCATCTTTGAAAAGAGTAGGCCAAAAGAAACCACTTTCCAACACCCTTCTAGCCGTTCTTTGAGATCCAAAGTGTCCACCACATGCCATAGAGTGACAAAAAGCTAGAATTGATTGAAACTCACCTTCCTCAACATATCTTCTCATGATTTGATCGGCACATTGCTTCCAAAGGTAAGGGTCATCCCAAATGTAGTACTTGGCATCACTTCGAAGTTTGTCCCATTGAGCTTTTGTCCAACCTGCAGGAAAGTCATTAGCAACCAAATAATTAAAAATATCAGCATACCAAGGAAGAACAGAAGAGACAGAAAAAAGTTTCTCATCGGGGAATGTCTCCCGAATAGGAGATCCCTCTAACTCAATGGGTATGCGGTTTCAAATGATCGGCAACTAGATCTTTGTCCCTTTCTTATCATGAATCTCCATGTCAAATTCTTGTAAGAGCAGCACCCATCTAATTAGCCTTGGTTTCACCTCCTTCTTTGCCATCAAATAGCGCAAAGCTGCATGGTCAGAGTAAACAATCACTTTAGTGCCAAGCAAATAAGATCTAAATTTATCAAGAGAAAAGACAACTGCAAGCATTTCTTTCTCTGTAGTGGATTAATTCAATTGAGCTCCATTCAATGCTCTGGAAGCATAATAAATAACATGAGAAGCTCTCCCAACTCGTTGTCCTAACACAGCTCCCACTGCACTATCGCTCGCATCGCACATCAACTCAAAAATGGTAGGTCCCAGTTTGGTGGTTGGATAACTAGTGGGGTTGTGAGATGCTCTTTCAACTTGTCAAAAGCTTGCTTGCACTCTTCAGTGAACTCAAATGGCACATCCTCCTTTAGCAATTGGAACAATGGTGCTCCAATTTTGGAAAAAATTTTTATAAAGCGCCTCTAGAATCCTGCATGACCTAGAAAACCTAGGGATGGCAAAAAAAGCCCATACCCAATGGTGAAAACCGAAAACTGAATTTTCGGTTCAGTTTTGGGGGAGTACTATCGGGGATGGGCCGGGGATTGGGGATTTTTTTGGGGATTCTATCGGGGACGGGGATGGGAATGGGGAAAGTGGTCCCCGCCCCGGCCCATCCCCGATATATTTTTTATATTTTTATATATTATAATTAATATTTTATATTTATATATTATATTTGATTAAATCCCCCATTAGTTTGATGTGTTAACTATATATTGGAAACTATTATGAACTTTTAATTATAATTATGGTTTATTGTTAAACAATTTGTATGGGTGTTTTGATGTATTATTTATATTGAAATTTTCTATCTTTTAGAAAACATAAAATTGTCTCGAATAATATGACTCCGATCATTCCAATTACCGAAAAAAATTAAAAGTTGGGTTATAAGTGAATCCCCGATAAGGTCCCGATGGGGATCGGGGAAATGATGGTCCCCGATGGGGATCCCCGATAAGGTCCCCGACGGGGATTGGGCCGGTTTTGGGATTAAAAATCCTAACGGTTTTGGGGATGGGGATGCTACTCCCCGCCCCAAAACCGGCCCATTGCCATTCCTAAGAAAACCATGAAGATCTCGCACAGAAGAAGGGTAAGCTAATGCAGATATCAATGCAACCTTAGATTTGTCTACCTCAATACCCTTTGATGAAATGACATGCCCAAGAGCTATACCTTGCTCTACCATAAATTGACATTTTTCCCAGTTAAGTACAAGGTTAGTCTCTATACACCTTTCCAGAATCAGTGACAGATTATCCAAACAAGTTTCAAAGTTTGCTCCATGGATACTGAAATCATCCATAAACACTTCAATTATGTTTTCAACATACTCAGAAAAAATGCTCACCATACATCTTTGAAATGTGGTTGGGGCATTGCATAGACCAAACGACATCCTTCTATAAGCGAATACACCAAATGGGCACGTGAAATTTTTTTCTCCTGATCCTCGGGCACTATTGCTATCTGAAAATATCCTGAGAAACAAACCATCTAAAAAGCAATAGTAAGCGCGACCAGCTAATCTTTCGATAATTTGGTCAATAAAAGATAGAGGGAAATGGTCCTTCTTTGTAACCGCATTAAGCTTACGATAGTCGATGCATTGCCTCCATTCGGTGTGCTTTCGAACTGGGAGCTTCTCATTATCTTGATTCTCTTCCACTGTCACACCCGCCTTTTTCGGAACCAGTTGAATGGGGCTTACCCATTTACTATCAGAAATTGGGTAGATTATGGATGCATCAAGCAACTTCATCACTTCCTTTTTAACTACCTCGGTCATGATTGGATTCAACTTCCTTTGGCCTTGCCTCACCGGTTTGGCATCCTCTTCAAGAGCAATCTTGTGCATGCAAAATGATGGATCAATTCCCTTTATGTCCGCTATCGTCCATCCAAAGGCGGTTTTATGATCTTTAAGCACAGAAATAAGCTTCTCTTGTTGCTCCGATGTCAACTTTGAGGAGATGATCACCGGTAAAGTCTCGTTTTCTCCCAAGTAAGCATATTTCAAATGATCGGGCAAGGGCTTAAGTTCCAATTACGGTGCCTCCATCACAGAAGGTAACAACTTATTATCCGTTTCAGGAATAAAAATTGGGGCAAGTTCATATCTTGAATGTACAATAGGTAGAGAATGGAGTGCTTCTAACTCCCCTATTATTTTCTTAGCAAGTGCTTCATTAGGCTCATTCCCAACATCGAAAGCATACAAGAAGAGTATTCCTTCAAGTTCCAACAGGGTCTTGACCTTCAAGTTCAAACACTTCCTGCACACAAGGCTCAATAATATCCAAAGCATACAATGAGTTAGATTCAACGGGGTGCTTGATAGCATCAAAAAGATTGAATTCCACCATCTCTCCATCAAACTCCTATGTAAGTATTCCTTTTTTAACATTAATAATAGCTCATGTTGTGTACATAAAAGGCCTACCAAGCAAAATAGGAGAAGGGTTAGAACAACCTTCATCATCCATATCCAAAACATAGAAGTCAACAGGAAATATCAACTCATTTATTTGAACCAAAACATCTTCAATCATGCCATAGGGAAATGCATTAGTTCGGTCCGCTAATTGAATGATAATCCTTGTTTCTTTCAAAGGTCCTAGACTTAAAGAATTAAACAATGTTCTAGGCATGACATTTATTGCAGCTCCTAAGTCTAGCATTGCCTTTTTCACTATAGTGTTTCCAATCTTGCAAGGGAGTGCGAACATACCTGGGTCACCACACTTATGTGGAATTTTTCTTTTTAGAATAGCATATACATTCTCACCCACAATGATTTGTTCATCTCCTTTCAACCTCTTTTTGTTTGTGCAAAGTTCTTTCAAAAACTTAGCATACTTTGGAATTTGGTTGATTGCATCTATCAACGGAATGTTCAATTCCACCTTCTTGAAGATCTCCATCATTTCTTTCTTCCTATCCGGCTTTTGTGGTTTTTTCAACCTGTCAGGGAAAGGAGCTAAATTAGTTCGAGTAGGAAAAGTATGACTAGGTGTTACCTTTTCTTGAATCTCTGCTTCCTTCTCTATTTCTTTTTCGATCTCATCCTCACTTTTCTCCTTTGGTATGGGTAGGGAAGGACCATCAACTTGTTTACCACTCCTCAACACCATTGCACTCACATTCTTCGGGTTAGGCTCGGGTTGAGCCGGCCATTTTCCTTTCTCCATCTCCTTTAGTTGTCTCACATCGGAGGACAATTGGTTTATTTGGCTTTTAATTTGTTCAAAGGTTGACTTGGTATCCGGTTGAAATTGCAAAGTATTAGAAGCCATTGTTTTAACCATATCTTCCAAAGACATACCTGATTGAGCAGGGGGGTGGTGGTGCATTTTGTTGTGGTGCTGGGGGTTGTTGATTCCGGTAGCTGGGATTGGGGTGATCTCTCCAACCCGGATTGTATGAATTCGAGTATGGATCATATGGCCTTCTATGAGGTCCTGACCAACCAGCTGCATTTACTTCAGCACTTCCTCCTTCTTGTAAAGTGGGGCATGCATCAGTTTAGATGGTCTAGATTTGAACAAATCCCACATGCCCTCACATGCTGTGTATTTCCTACAGCCATCTTTCTCACAAAAGTAGTCAGTTCTTTCAATTGTTGTTGAATTGACAAATCATTTACCTCACTTGACTCCTTGACTGGCATGCTTTCGCAGGTTCCAAATTGTTGTATATTTTCCGCCATGTTTTTGATCAAAGTCCAAGCCTCCGCTGCTGTCTTGTTCACTACAGCTCCACCGCTTACTGCATCAATTATGCTCCTGTCCATAATCAACAAACCATCATAAAAATATTGTATCAATAATTGTTTAGGTATTTGATGTTGTGGACATTTAATAACTAAATGATTAAAACGCTCTCAATACTCATGGAGCGTTTCACCAGTTTGTTGCTTGATGCCACAAATTTCTTTTCTCAGACTAGCGGTTCTCGACGCTGGAAAATACTTTTCCAAGAATTTCTTCTTCATGTCAGTCCACGTCGCAATGCTGCCAGCTGGAAGGTAGTAAAGCCAATCCTTTGCAAGTCTTTTTAAAGAAAAAGGGAATGCTCTAATTTTAATCTGCTCATATGTTACACCGGTTGGCTTCATGCTTGAACACACAACATCAAACTCCTGGAGGTGCTTATGAGGCTCCTCACCTAAAAGACCATTTAAATGAGGGAGTAAGTGAATCAGTCCAGATTTAAGCTCAAATGGTGTATCATCATCAATAGTAGGAAAAGTAATGCATAAAGGTTATTGGGTCAAGTCAGGTGCAGCTAGTTCTCTCAAAGTTCTTTGAGCCTCGGCCATCTCTAACTCTTGTTCTTCCTCAGATTCAGCTTCACTTGATTCTGCACTAGAGCTAGAAGAATGAGCTAACTCAACCACAAAATGTAAACCAGGTGGATGTAGTAGCTTCGAGTTGTTTTCTTAATCTAGTCTCTTTCCTTAGCCTACGCGCAGTCCTCTCTATTTCTGGATCAAATAACAATTCACCTGTAGAAGAGGAAAACGACATACACAGGGAAAACAAACTAGAGTAAGTAAAACAAAAATAAAATAACACAAAAGAATTTCAGACACAAGTCCCTGGCAACGGCGCCAAAAATTGGTCGTGGTCGCACGGCCAATCAAATAATTATCCTGTTTCTGCAAACACAGATAATGTCGTACAGCACAAGGTATGGTCTCCACAGGGACTGTGATATGTAATTCCAATGTATTATAAAAATAAAAATAAAGTTTGGGGGTGTTTGATTTGAATGACCTATAAAGCTAAGGAAATAATGAAAAATAAGTAACAAAAGCAAATAATAAAACTGGAGACAAAGAACAGGGATTAACTATGAATTAAAAAGCCTAGTTCTAGGAATGATTTCGGATTGGTACTTGAATTAGATCATCAATTTAATAAAGATTTCATTCACACACCATTGATAAATTAGTTATAGTTACCAGGTCCGCTTAGGCAACCAATTTTTCCTTACTGATTAGATAACTAAGGTACGACCGTTAGTTATCCCTAATTTGGTACAATAATCCTAGGTACGACCGTAGAATTTAATTGCCCAATTGCATTATAAACTAGAAAAACACAATTCGAGTAATCTACACATACGATGCGTAGATTAATGTCAATTATGCAATTCCTTAGGAAGGAACTAATCACCGCCAATTGTCACCTATTCATATAGAAATACAATTACGGGTATCCTATTCAAATTGACTACCAATCATCAAGCCAAATAAAATATCGGTACCAAAATATTCGTTCAACTCAACAATTGCAATGATGAACATAGAAATTGCATAAATACCAACGGAATAAAAATCCACATAGAGAGTATCAACAATCTCCCAAATCCAAGTACCAAGTCAAATCAAAACCTAGAACTAGAAAGGTGAATCTACTCCATAGTCATGAGAAAGAAGAAAACAAAAAGCATTACAACCATAGACTTGGAAAGGATTAAATAAATTCTTCTCCTTCTTGCTTGGTTGTCTCGCCTGTCTGGTCTCCAAAAATCCAATTTTGTCGTGTCTCCCCTCCTTTCTGTCTTGTGTCCAATTTTCAATTAATTCTCTGATCTCCCTCCAGCCGTTCCTTTCTTCCTTTTTTAAATTAATTGCATGGTTAATTCCTTTGATTTCCTCCCTTAATTACTCCAGTTGTTCCCTTCTCTACTTTATCAGATTTGCTACTTTGTCCTTATCTGGTGAATGGGCCCAAGTTCATTAGGGATTGAATTCAACCAACTTTTCAAGAATTGCTCATGACCATGACCAAGATCATTGTTGCTAGCTTCCAATTTACTCTTGAAAAAACAATTTTTCACTTGTTTCCACTCCATCATCTCCAAGCCTACAAAATAAGCAAAGCTTGCACAAATAAGCCATATTCACACTTAATCAACTCTAAACCACTTAAAATATTAACAAAATGTATGAACATAATTATTCTTATCAGCCACCCCCGAAATCATCATCACCATCGTCAGGGGAGCGCAGGTCTGCGTCCTTGCAACATCTCCACATCCTCCTGAATCGTCTTGGACCTCTGGGACCATTCCTTCATTGTTATCTTTAAAAGCATCAAACTCGTCCCGTCTGACATTGTACATGCTCGACTTGTCAGTGGTGTCATCCCCGTAAGTGATCGGAATAGCCTTGGCAAGTGAACCTATATGTATTCGTAAAGAAATATTGAAATGTCAAACATGATGAGGGTACCGCAAGATTTATGTAATGTCGTATGAGCGACATCTATAAAAAGAAATGCTAAACTTACCTAAACTATAAATCGACTTGCACCTATCACGACCACCTGCTACCTCGACGAAGAGCTGGTTGGATCAAATTCCACCCGAGTTTCCGGATCTTGGGTTAATGTCCCCACAATAGCATTGTAATCCTCCTGGTTTTGAAATCTTCGAAATCCCCAAATTTTCTGCCATCTGGCAGCAACTGCAGCATCCGACGGCATTGGCCTTTTATGCTTCCTAATATCCAGAGTGTAATCTTTGTATCTAAAAGGTCATGAATGACCAACACATTTAATATACCGAGCTTCCTCTTCGATTGGTTAAGTTGGCACCTCAAAAGACCAATCCTTTTCCAGTCTTCAAACCCAAAACCAACGCCCGAAACTTTTTTGCGAAAAATGGAGGTTGGAGCGTCGCTTCTTTCACTGCCTTCGCCCATTCTTCAAGATCGTAGGGGTGTTTGATTCGTCGGTTTCAGTTTCGTAGTGGGGGAGGGCCGGTTCACTATGAACGGGAGAAATGAGGGAGACGGTGGGGGAGACGTGAGGCATTGAATGCCCTAGCGGTTTCAGACATGGGGGGAGGCCCGAC